>JAHZNA010002971.1:0-41526 GCA_027743935.1 Sinodicranocentrus sp. ZH6 | reverse complement strand
ACTTTTATATGGAAAGAATAAGTTTATTGTTTCAGAGCGATAAGTCACATCCTACCACTTTGTCGTCGCATGAGGTAGCTACGATTATTCAATTGAGCCATTTAAATTGACGTGATCACGTGAGCGTACAAGTATATTTTATGTCTGAGGAGACTTTGCAGCACAAAAATATTTTGAGTTATGCATGTCCGTTATTTATGGTTGGAATGGGCAAATAAATCCCTTTAAATAAAATAAATGGTTCGTTATAGTACTTGTATATCTGTATGTTGAGAGCTGAGACATGTCACTAATCACTAATACATGTTTAATTCGTTTGGTTTTTTCTGTTACGTAATATTCGAAAAGTGCAAATCGCCACCAATTAACATCCTCGATTTATGCTCGTTTATGTTTAAAAAATTTACCACTAACAAATTTTTCCTTGTACTGAACTGTTACGTGAATTCCTAAAGGCGCACATCCAGGAAATCATATGCATGTAGTTCGAATGAATAATGAGGTGATGGCTGCGCGGATAACCAACTCTCAATATCGTAAAAACCACCGAGTGAAGCTTCTGCCATTTAATGACTGTAATCAGTGTGATCAACGCAATAATGTAGTAAATGCATAATAAGCAATTTTGACATTTTCATGAGAAGCAATTTTTCAGCGGATGATTAAGCTTATTATAACGTGGAAACTTGCAGTATTCAGTAGAATTATTAGATCTACTTATGAAGAGTTTCTCATTTAGAATTTGTGTTACTTCCTTTTTAGGGAGATTTTAATTGGCAATGAAACTTCTGCAATGCAAGTTTCATTATGCGTGCCTCGTCGTGAACACCAACACATTTATTCACAGGGATTCGTTCAGCATTTACGAACACACCGGTAATTCTTTGGGTGATAAATTGCACTGAAATACATGGAAAAAATGTCTTGTACATGAAAACGACAAAAATATTGTGTTAATCTTAAAGCTTACCTAGGCAGGGTAGCTGATCTTTCAACTTGTCATTACTGGTTAGCTGATTAAAATGAACAATTGTACTTTCCAAATTTTCCAACTACGTCCAATTAACCCTTATCCCAAAGCTCTGGTAAGTGATAAATCCACCATAAATTACATCCTAATAGGGCATACATATAGGTGTAGCTAAATGTGTCAACTAAATTTCACAGAAATTCATTATTTATAAGTCATTATTTCAGAGGGGCCAGTAATAAGTAGCATTTCCCTCCATTGACCCAAGTCGACACTATTTCAATCAAATGAAGACCGTACATACTTTAAGAGGATTTAAAGAAGACAGTGAATGTTTATAAGAATTTTATCGTCAATTTCTTGTTTGAAATTATATTGAAAAGATGAGCACCGACAGCTTGTTTTAATGAGCTTCTTGTGAAAATCGTGTTTACTTTATTTTATTGTGTTATTTATTTGATAAATAAATAAAAAATCTCCAATTTATCTGTCGGTAAGAGCATTTAAATTGTGAGGTAAAAGTAATTTCGTGCCAAAAAATTGGTTGACATCCTTGCTTCCCTTTATAATATATAATAGTAGGGAGGAAATGAACTTGATACTTACACACTAAACTACGATACAAAAGGATGTTAGCATAATCAAACGCGTATATCAAATCAAAGATCTGACATACTCATATTTGACCTGATAAACAAAGAAAAGAATTAATCAGGCTCAAATTCTGAAAATAAGAAAAATTAAATACTTAATAACATTTTTTATCACAGCCAGATTCTTATTATCACTTTCAAATTTTCCCATCTTTATTGCCCATCATCGCATTGTACATTTCTATTATAAGCAAGGAAATCTGTTGTTAATCGTGCACCTTAACGATGGTGTAATTTCCTTTTAACTCCTCTTTGTTCCACCTGAGTTCCATGTCCATCACGACTCTTGCTGTTCCTCTTGGGCTTACTTGGCTTGCCACAGTTTTCCTTTTCCTACAAGGAAACACATCCGTAACGTGTTTTAATGTAACCGGATTTAACAATGCGTAAAAATTGCAATGCATAAATATGAAAAATATTTCTAGACTTACTGCGTTCAGCATGTTTTCCTTGGTTAGCAAAGGATATCTATTAGTGCCGGGGTTACGATCTGTACAACGATAATTGCATATCATTAGTATATTCCAAACACAAAGTACAATTTTATACAAATAACTTCCACGAATTTACCTGTCATGCAGAATTCATGGTAAGCAGGGATCGTTTTTTCATGCCATCTACAGTTCGCTGGTGGCTGTTTCCTAAGGATTGATGCAACCGTTTCTCGAATCGGGCAAGCTGGTGCTCTGAAGTGGAGTGTAGGCTTGTGTAACTGGCTCAACCGTTTATTTCGTCTTTTTGTTTGTAAAACAATGTCAAATTAATGAATAGTCAGCACAATCCATGATAAGGATTAAAAAATAATAATCTGGCGTATGCTTGATAAAATATCATACTTATTGCTGAAGCTACAAAGTCTGCGAAGCCGACGTGTGTGTGGTATAAAGCAACCTTTGGGGTGACAAGGATCATCTGGCTTTTTCTTACGTTGTTTTCTCATGTCTTCAGTGTAAACATCAAGCTTAATGTGTGATTGGTTTCCGTTTCTACATAATAGAATAAAAATCCAGATTTTCTCATAACCGTGAATTATAATTCACATATCGTAATTCACATTTCCGTGCTTACGCATCCGGCTTACGGTAGCCGATTATTTCTTGAACAGGTCTCTGAATGACTCTAACTTCCGACGGTTCATTTGGTCTTTCTATAATTTGAAGTCTGGTCTGTGTCGAAGCTTTGTAAACAGGTATTAAATTTTCATCCTCGTCACCCTGTATGAGGGTGCTACATCAATCAATATATATTTTAATTTTTATCAATTTCTAATTTCAGCAAAAGTTTGAACAAAGATCAACTTATTAACCAACGGTTCAGAGTGTCGGTATCCCACCGATTGCTGACCATGAACGTTCGTCATTGGACGAGAAGTTCCAACGTTATTATTTGTGAGTGCTGGATTCGATTTGCCATCTTCCCAGCGTGATCCCGGGTTATGAGTGTGGGCGCCTGATTTTCCATCATTCCAATGAGGAGGATGTTGTGAATACGTGGTTGATTTACCATCTTCCCAGCGTGAGCCAGGGTTATGAGTGTGGGCGCCTGATTTACCATCATTCCAGTTTGACGAAGGTTTGACAGAACACTTTGATTTTCCACCATTCCATTGCGATGAAGGATTACCCATGTCGTAATGGCTGTTTGCTGATGTTAGTCCGGAGCGTCCGATATATGTTCCTGATGGATTTGCATTAGCATCCCCAATTTGGCACTTTGAGCGACACCCCTGCGAATTGTACGATGATAAATTACCAGATGGGTATACATTTGCTGCGCCTACGGTTCTAGCTCCAGCTCCAGAAGCTGAATAATACGCTGATGGATAAGCTTGGCCATGTTTTATACATGATGTGTTGGCAGTTGGACATCGGGTGCTTCTTCCACTCGGTACAGGAGGAGCATGTGAAGAATTACCTCCTGTTGGCACTCTTGAAGGGTATTGGCTAGTACCGCCTGTTCTAAATGTACTTGCTTGCTGCGATGGATAGTCGTGTTCGTGTTGTTTGCTGTACACACCTTTGTCACCTTCATATTGATTTCCTTCTTCCTCGTCTTGATCATCACGATGTTGAGTGTAATCTGATATAGGGGCTCTGAGGGGGTGAATTCGTTTATCATAAAAGTGCGGAGGTGGTTTATCATATTTTTCTGCGTGATATGCTTCGGGTTTATGGGTGAGCTCATCGTTAGTATACAGGTATTCTCTAAAACCTTTAGGATATTTTAAGGCAGCTCCTACTCCAACGTCCCTTGAAGTTTGTGTTTCACTATTTCTGGACGATTTTTTCGTGCTTTTTGCAGTATTGTAATTTGACTGCTTTGTATTTCTATTGTCCTGTAAACCTCGCCGAGAGTCATTAACATTTCTCTGACTTTTTGCGGTAGTGTTTGGTGTGCGGTTCCCGTTATTATCTCTACCTCCTCGGCCAGTTCCAGTTTGATTATTTCTTCCTCCCGTTCCATTTCCCCTTCCGTTATTAGGATAGCCTCGTCCATAGCCCCCCGCGGTACCGTTTCCCTCTCCATATCCTCCAGCTGTACCGTTGTTAGGGTACCCTGCTCCATTTGTACCACCAAAACCCCCCGCGGTTGCATTAGGATCAGTGCCCATTCCTGGAAAGCCAGCACCCCAAGGTACTCTTTGAGAGCCAGGATAACCAAGAGGTGGATGAAAACATTGGTCATCCCCAGCCCCTCTATTGGCCATCTCTTCACAACATTCATCATCAGCGTCTTTACATGAACTACTTTCCTCTGTGCACTCTTCTGTGTCTTCCCCAGTCTCCTCATCTTCACCCGAGCCTGCCATTATCCCAAAACGATCTCGAAGTCCTTTCGGTACGTCTGTCAAATAAAAATTACAGTTGTTGTAGGAGGCTGCTTGCTCTCCTCCAGGTTGTGGGGGAGCACATGCTCTTGCTGGCCTCGGAGCAGTATCTCCTCCTCCACAACCCACAATAGGTTTTGTCCCTTTTGGTATGCAAACGATTTGCCTGGGACCTCCACTGCAGCAACTTCTTCCACCGCCACATCCCATATTGCAACAAGCCGGCTTCGGGGCACAGCATCCAGGTTTTGCCACAGTACAACATCTTGGTACGCAGGGTTGACACGGAGGAGGGGGGCACGGTGGTGGCGGACAACAATTAGGTGGCGGCATACATGGGTACGGTGTACAATAATTAGGAGGGCAGACTAAAACTGGTGGACAGGGGGGCGGACAACACATTGGAGGAGGCGCTGGAGGACAACAAGGTGATGGAAAGTAGCAGTTTGGCATACATGGCTGTGGACATTGTGGAGTACAAAAGGGTGTACAGGGTGTTGGCGGACATCCAACGGCAGTCGGTGGACAAAATTTTGTGGGGAGCACATTGCATGTTCCGTTTTGAATTCGGGTTGGTAGATTTTCAATATTCAAAGGTGGTTGATTGAGCATTGGTCTAACTGCCGTAAACCTTTTTTCTGTTTAATATTTAAAATTCCTTCATTATAGTCACCTCAACTGACTGTGCATAATTAGGATTTGTGGAGAAGTTTTAACAGCAGTAATTACCTTGAGGAGGAGGTGCCATTTCTCAATGTTTTAAGGTTATAGTTTAATAGAGAAATTCCAAATTTATTTTTAAACGGCGAATTTGTAGATCTGTTGAAAATGTCAATTAATTACGCAAAAGATTAAAGACATTATCAGAATAAGTCCGACGAAGCGGTTTCATTGGGTTCCTCTCCTGTCATGCATTAACTAATTACTAATTAGGTGAATATATGATTTAAGGTTGAAATGAAAATTATTTCATAAACAACGATCGCATAGCCTCAACCAACTTTTATAAATTCGCTTAATTGCAATAACTCAGAATTAGAATATATGTAAATTGTTATGGAGCTGGAGCTCTGAATTACATAATGTTCTAATTTTTCAGGTTCTTTGGATTTGGTGATTAGTGAAGACCACACATGAAAAAGTTGTTGCGTGTTATTTCGCATATTGCTCATCTATCCCCAATGTTTATATTAATTTGTACTTAGCCCTCACCGCGAGATCCTCTTCAGATCTGTCTGGCTGGATCATGCAGTGCAATGCAACTATTTAACGTATTTACAATTTTGTCATTTGTTGCTTGCGACATTCCTGGGAATCGATTACGCAATAGCTGATAATAGAAAAGGTGATAACTGTCAACTGTGAATGTGTATTTAAGACACGACCACACAACCTACAATAATCAATTGATTATTAGCTTTTAATTTTCGACGAGTCGTCGGTCTTCATAGTTGTCATCAAAATGATACCTAGAGTTTATTCGTTGATTCCCAATTCTATTCATCGGGCTTTTAGAAGCATGACATCTCAAGGTTCGATATAAATTTTAGCAGTTTGGAAATAGTAGAGAGCTGATATGATATGTGCAAGCTTGTGTGTTATGTGGCACAATTAACGCATGTCCAAATACTCCGGACTATTTCAGTTACCATTACCTAGCTTTGCTTGCACATCAAAGACAATTGCCGAAAATGAGACGAAACCACCCACTAACCCACTACCCCCATGACTGTCTGTCAACTTTGCATATCTTATCGTGACTTGACTGTTAACTACTGTTGTTCCTTCCAATATTCCATCCAATGCTCATTTTTATGTCAGCAGCGTATTTATAGTTCATTGGTGCGAGAGCACACTCACTTCCATCATGTATTTTCCTTTTTCTTCATCGTCGTGTTGTTGGACGATGACTGGCGATAAAGCATCGATTTTTTACTTACTGTCAACTGTATATTTATGGAATAACGATTTTTGTTGTGCTAGAGCGAGCGAGCAAGTTGAGCAAGTTTTCATCTAAGAATATAACTGTAGCATTTTAAACCCAATCCACTGGTTTTAACCAGATACCCCAACCGCTGGTTTATCCTACTTTCTTCAAGTATCCAGTATTCTGGCTGCCCTTTTGTAAACGACCTATTCTCTTTAGTTTTAAACAGACATAATTTTCAAGGTTTTTCTCGACTTTTTACACAAGCTATAATTAATATAAGATATATTCAGAAGCGTACGACTTGTTCCTGCGGAAATATCTTTGAAAAATTATATTATACTTGTCTCAATTTTGCTGGTTCTTTAAAAGCGATGGCGAAAACACTTAATTATTCTGAAGTCAGCGACAAGCTTAATGATCCATCCACCATTTTGATTGATGTCCGAGAAATTCCGGAGCTCCAAACAGATGGGAAAATTCAGGGGTCCAAGAATATCCCTGGTAAAATAAACTTAAATAACCTTTAAATAACGATGTTTTGAAATGTTATCCTGCGTCATAATATATGCCATTTTTGATTCAAAAAAACCAGTTGGAGAGGTCACGACAGCTTTCAAATTGAATGATGACCAGTTTAAGCAGAAATACGGATTTTTGAAACCTGAACTTTCAGCTGAAGTGATCATATATTGTAAATCTGGAGTTAGAGCTGGAAATGCGGCGAAAGTTTTAGCAGATATCGGATACGCCAACGTCCTGTATGTGTACACATTAATTAAACTGATTTTTCGAAATCCATTCAATTATTTACTAAAGCCTTTTTCCTTTCTCCGCAGGGTGTATCCTGGAATCTTAGATTGGGTAAAGAATGGAGGGAAAGTGGAAAAATAATAAAATCAAGAATACAGTCCATATTTAAGTGCTCGTATCGAAATATACTTTGTTGTAGTTAAATATTAACACTTGCTCAGGGTTAACCCACTTTTATTAAAGAGATACAGTATCAATACCCCGTATTTGTATGTAGTATGTACTATGTACATGTACTTACCGAAAAGACGCACTGATATTAGTCTGATTGGCAGCAGCAACAATAAATTTTATTGAACTAATTAAAAAATGATAGTTGCAATTGCAATTGTAAAATTATAAAAAATGTATTTTGTTCTGGTTCTTGGTTGTTCGTCTGTCTGTCGCTGTCCACAATACATAAACTCGGTGGTATGAGTCTTTTCTCAGCATAAACTGTATTTTTAAACCTGTAAAAATTTGCTATTTATTCGTAATCTGTCGTCAAGATCATTCTTTTGGTTGAATGCGTAATCTCCACGAAATATTGATGATCGCGGATCTATAGCATACATTATAGGATCCTTGGGAGAGGCTTTAAAAGTCTCTGAAAATTTTACACAGTATGTGTTTAAAAGGGTAGATATTCGGTAACATTACTATATAATACATCTCTACAATATTTGGTTAAAAGTTGTATCCTACCTACCCTCTGTGACCTCAAAGGTGCTGTGGATGTTTGCACTCTGGATTTGAAGTTGATCTTGTGATTCTGCCCCAATAGGATTATGATGATTAAGATCGTGGTGTCGTTGTGTATGTCTGAACTTTGGTGCAAGTAGTAGAATCAATAAAACCAACCCGATCAGAAAAAAGTATACCACAGAAATGGAAACTGTAATTAAGAATAGTTTTTAAAATCCTACACAGACGACACAAACGCTGATAACTTTCATAGTTTGTTTATATCGCTCTTAAATCTCACCATACAACCAAATGTTATCTTTATCCTCAGTTTGTCTACGATTCTCATTTCTTCTACAAGTTGGTATGTGGATTCTCTTGGCAAATCTTCCCCAGCTTCCTATAGGTTGAGCTGAGTTGTTGGCTGGTTTCTTTGTGCTTATTGCCATTATGTCACATACGCAAGTAAAAATAGTAAAATGCTGTTTATTACTAGAAACAGTTTAACAAATATCCTTTTTTAAATTCTTCTCTATTATTTGCCTGACTTTGGTATCAGTATCTTGACAATATCAGTAATCAGCAATAGCTTACTGAGTTCATATCAGAGTCTAATGTAACTGAAACTGCTTGAAAATGTTACGCTGCAACGCTGAAATCCATAGAACCTACTACAAATAGTGTCATTGCGATGTTAGATGGGATGCTCAACGTTTTTTTGTACCCATTGATTGTGGTCTTTTTTAATATACAGACAGAGCCATTTATATGGTTTACAGCTAATTAATATGCATGACAATGCCAGTATTACGACACGGTTATCCTATTTACTTCATACCCTACAAATAAGTCGAATCCATGTTGATAATATGTAGATATTTTAAGGTAATTTACATCTACTGGAAAACCGGAAGGGAGGAGCAGGATCAGCATAGAATTTTTGAGGATTGTGTAAAATAAGATTTCTTTTCATACCATGAAAAATTATGAAACATTTAAGCAGCATTTCCTTTTTATTTAGGAAACACCACAATGGTATATCCAAAATGATTCATCACTTGACTCATTTATAATAATTATAAAGTTGAAATGGATGAAGAAGAGCACTTGATGTTATGCATGTTGTAGTTTTAACTGACAACGGTAAGTATTTCTACGATCCAATCCGCCACACGAAAAAAATATTAAAAAATCGATGTAGAAGTATATAATGTAGATAGGTGTTTCCAAGTTCTAGAGAAAATGCCAGACGTAGGATGGTAAATATAACTATGACTAACAATTTCTTTCAAGTTTCTGTTGCATTGCATTTCACATGTATTGTTATAAATTCTACAAACGTACTGACAATAGCAATAACTTTAAAAATATGCCACCTCAAAACACTTTTCACAGTACATACTTCATAAGTATTTTTGTGTTGTCTATGAATGTTGGTCTAATTCTATTTTCCTAAATTCCATGCAATCCCTCATTCTTCCTACATTTTCAGTCCATGCACATGACTTCATATATGGAGCGAGTTTGGAGACTTGGCATTTGTACAATGCTTTCGAGACTAGTGACGATCATCAATTTATCATTCATGCAAATATATATGCGTTTAGACAGGAATTAAAAGCATATCTATACAAATAATTTAAGAGCATGTAAAAAATCCAAAATACATTTCCATTATATAGTCTTGTCAAATCATGTTTCGTACCGTGAGTTTAAACTTGTAGTTACATAACGTTTTGTGGAAGTGAGCACATTTCGTTTTCTCATCTGCAAGGGGAAACTGGGAAACATCGTCACGTAATTATATGCATCCGGGATGTAGACCTGTAGACGTCACCGCTCTTACGATACTTTCTTGAATGATGATATGATGAATATAAAGACTAACTCGCATCGACTTCCGATGTGGAATATGAGAAGTAGTCCGGTAATTGCTGTAGTACGAAGAATGCAAACAGTGTAACAGTGTAAGATTATTCTCATACTAAACTTATATTACGCACTAACTTTTAACTTTCCCCAGTTGGAATGGTTTCCTAGTCAAGTCAACCTAGTATGACGTTCGTTTCCAATAAACTTCTCCATGAATTCTTTAACTAATACAAAAATTCCTTTACTATGCGATATTGCTTCTTGTTGGTCGATGGAGAATGAAACCAGATTCCGCACACTAATTTTCATATGAACATTATGAACAAAAAAATCCTCATTAATAAGTATTCTTCTTCTGTGCTAGTTTCTTTTTAATTGTCTCTGTTAGCTTTTTCCATCGTCATCAGAAAACATCTTCAGTTGTATATAAGATTTTTGCGGAGCTCACTAGTCATACAGTGGCAAAGGGAGCATTCTCCGTTGTACATCTTGACAGCGGAAAGGCGAGACTTTCCACAGCTTTCTTCATCCTTTTACCATGAAAAGATTGGAGTAGGGGGTAAAGTGCGTTATTATATAAGTTCTTCCTTTTTTATTAATATACCTTTTTATTTCATTCATTATGTATAACGCTATCTTTACCGTGTCAAAACTTTTAGTTTTATTTACCGTGTTTTCTTTCGTCGTTTGTGAAGAATTAGCTCCTCCAAAACCTGTCCCTTTTCATAATTTGATTCCAAGGTTCAAAATGCCCCGAGGCAATCTCCTCCGGTACAAAATTCCGCAATGGGAAGTACTCTATTTTTTAAAGTATGGAATCGTTCCGTTCATTTTTTACGATCCAAATTTTAATCGAACCAACTTCATCACGCAAGTACACAAATTCAAAATGTACTTTGACGATGGAACTCCAATCAATGGAACACAGATAGACCTGAAGGATGACGAATCCTTCCGCGAGTTTTTGAGGAAACATGGCTACCCAAATTATAACCAGTTGCCTGAAAATGCTCTAAGTAAGGAAGTTTCCTCTGCTACGTTTTACTTAGATCAGTAATAGATACTTACTTTGCTTACCTAAATTGTACATTTGTGTTGATACAGGTCGCAATAACAAAATGGCAGAGGAAATTAACGGTTTACTTCGGGCAGCAAGTAACATTGAAGCTAGTTGGAATGAAAGACGGGGCATTTTTGTTTCAGATGGAGATGAGGAAAAGGACCCGTTACTGGAAATTGAGACAGTTAACCAAACCGGGTTGACCCCTCTGGATATTTTGCTAGAAAACCTAGAGCGGGACGTAGCTACTCCTAGTGTCCCGTTTGACGAAAATCAAGAATTAGTGACAGCCTCTAAGAGAATGAATTCTATAGACCCTGACAAACAACCGAATTTGCAGCAGTTCTGGCATGCCTTTATCAACAAGTATCCATTCACTAACTACTTTGCAAAAGCTGTAGTTGGTGGATCTAATTCCGGCTTTCTTGTTGACCACGACCCAGGGTGGAGTCGTGGAAGGTCGCCATACTCTTCTCATACAAGTGGCTCAGATATTAGACACAATATGAAAACATTCAGAATAGGCTTGCGAAATGTTGATACTGGAGGAGGTGACGATCCTGGAAGAAGCACTGGAACTGATGCGAGAAAAGGAGGTAAAAATTTTCAGACTCAAGGGTGGTAGTAAAGTATTTGTGTGAAGATATACAACTTACATGCACGATATCAGGATGATGAGATTTAAATAGTGTGAAATGTAGTTTATGTATGTATGTAACATTTAAACACATATTTTAAGCGGTTAATGCATCAATACTTTACGGTACTTTGACAGATATTTTCTAGCATAGTGATTAAAACCATGATTGTACTAATGAAATTAGTGCTAAGCTTAAATTATACGTATCATCAGTTTAGCAACGCCAATAAAACATTAATGTGAGCACATTGATTGTATTTATGTTTTCCTTTATCTAAACACAAACACTTCATTACATTCCCAAATGCCTCTTCTGTAAATACAATTATCAATTAATTTATATATATATCAGGCATCATATTGTTCCAAGCCAGGGGGTAATGGTGGAGCTACAGTTGCTCGTTTTTCTGTAGTAAGATAATGATCTGAAGGTCTAAGTCCCTCAAACAATGTAAGCATTCTTCCCATTCTTTCTCGTAACATGGTAGGATTCTCATCACTCTCCAATGGATGATAGTCCAGACCCGGCTGAAACTGAGCTAAAATGATGAAATAGCTCAGGACAGTTGAGAAAAGACCAACAATGAACCTGAAAGACAATGTTATTGTTTATCAGGAATACGAGTCAATACGACTCAATCTTTTGCACTTCATACGAATAGGACAATAGAAAACTTTATCATGCATTAAATAAGACTTACTCTTTGTTCATAAAGAAATAACCTCCACCACTTAATTCGATTCTACGATAAGAAGTAAAACTATTAAACATGCTTAGCATGAAAAACAACTCTTCATCGGTCTGTCTTCCCAATAATGTTTTTCGTCGGATAATTTCCAAACCTCCGAGAGCTTCTTCAGCAACCTACATTCAGTCAAGTAATATTCAGCATATTTGTCATTTATAAATTTGTAACTTCATAAATATTACAGCTACTTCTACATGCACCTCTGCTGCAGCCTTGGATGCTTTGAAAACAATGTAGCTACTGAAAGCAAGTATTATCAGTGCTGGAAGCCAATCATACGGCCGTATAAAGAACTGATCGGCTGAAAATATTTTTTTCAGAACCAAATGAGTGACTATTGACTATATCTGAACTGAACTGAAAAATACTGAACTCACGTGGGTGAGGGATTGCTGCTAATTTTCGATTGTGTCCGTACTTCGCAGCACGAAGGGTGAAGTATATTTGTATTACAAGATCAAAGATTCCCAAAGCAAAATAAGATTCCAAAACACCACTAAAATATCGATCAGAACCTTCCAACAAATCTAATAGGACGCAGTGGTCCTTAAACAAAAGTGTATACGTGGCAAAACCACCGTCATTTGAAGCGTCAATTCCACCCCGAAGGATTGCAGCATATGCTCTAGCATTCCAGATCCCAAACGCAGATTGCAGCAGTTTACACTTGTAAGTGAAAAGAATTATGTGGGACTTCGAGGCGAAAAAGAGAAGGGTCATAATTAATCCTCCGAAGATTTTGAAACCCAAAACTGTTGCTGGAGATCGAACGATCCATGCGTAGCCACCAGTAAACTGTCGAAATAGCAGCACACCAAAACAACCAGGTGCACCTGATGTTATCTTTTTAATTACAAAATTAAAATAGAATTTTGAACTTAAGATTACGGGAGTTCCCAATGCCTGCATTTTTTAGAACTATAAGAAATTGTTTTAAGCATACCGGAGCTAAACTTGTAAGCGATAAGATAAGCATTGAACAAAAAAAGACTATAACGATAATCATGATTTTCTTAGCGTAGGCCATGGCTGTATCTGCGATATCCATGTGAAGCGTATGCACAGCTCTAAATGTTTTTTCATTTAAAACTTAATTGTTAATCGAACTTGCATTGGTAGTTGCAATTGTAGTTTAAAATAACTTCTTACTTGCTCCAAAATGTGAGAAAATGTCCTAAATATTGCCGCTTCTTGTACAAGTTTAAACTTTCGGCTATGAAAAACTAAGTGCATTTTAATTTCACCATTCTTCAAGTTAAATTAAAGATAGACAAGAAATTACGGAATGAAAATATTTTTGAGCAATTTTTACCTAGTGAATGAAATAAGGCCACCCACATCACAACGATGGTTGCAGCATGCCTTTTTACGATAGCCATTTCGTACTCGAGTTGTAATGAAAATTCTTTAGTTTTCTCCCAAGGGGCTATTCTAAACTCCAGAATGATTGAGAAAAGGTTCCACGTTCCGAAAAGAAGAATGTAAACCAACACTCCAGCAAAAATTGAAAAGTAAATTCCTCCAACTGATTTAAAGTCTACAAGATACGAGTGGGTTCCGTCAGGGTGTGTTTTAACTAATATTGGAAATCTCGCTACACCCATCAAGTAGTACTTAATGGGAGTGAAGGACTTGAACAGATTTCCTGAACATTGTCGTCTGTGCTGGTCATCTATTTTTGCGTCATTCTCTGCATTGTATACTTCATCTTCGTCGCCGTCAACAGGCTTTGCTCCCTTCTCCAAGTCCGCTGTGTCATTATTGTTAATATTATCTGATGGTGCTTGAGCTGAATCACTGAAAATCTCATTCTCGTTATCGTCTTTGACGTCTGTGATAAAATAACGTAAGTTTTAACTGCTATGATGTAATGACATGAGATATGATATATAATAGTCGCTCTTATATCGGATCAAGCAAAACTAAAATCTTTCATTCTTACTATTTCGTTTTTGGTTATACCTGAGTCATGCTGCTCGGATTTAGACTTTCTCCAAAATACCATGTTGAATTTTATCGTGCTCGGCCAATCTCTACCAGCTTACAGCATTACACCACAATAGGTCATTTCTGTTTTCTTTCTATGCATATAATCATAGAGGTATGATAAATAACAAGAGGTTCGATAGAATGAGATTGTCTGCTTTTCCCTGTGACTGCACATTAGATAGCAAGCCGAACGCTGTTTCCCGAACTACTAAAAATTTACATGCATTTTTCCCATCCTGGCTGGCTTGATACAAACGTGAGAATCACAGGGCCTTAAAAATTATTACATTAGGAAATCAGTCTATCTGGCTTCTTGTTGATTCTTATTCTATGCATATAATCCAGTTTCATAACTTGCTCAAGGTTTCTAGAGAACTGTTTACTGTACATTCGTATTTCTTACGTTGATTATTTCCAACGTATTTTTTCAACAAATACGTGGCTATGGCATCAAAACAGTGATGATCAGGTGTGGGTGTGATGACAAATTCTATCAACGTGATGTCGACATTGATTCGATTGTTGAGGTGTCATGTGCTCAACTGTGGTTCAAACATAAAATTTTCGTGTACATGTAAAATTCTCTATTTATGCTATACGGAGACGTTCTGAAAATTCTCCAGCTATAGTTATTTTTTCTTAATAGCTAGGGGTAGCGGAACTCGGAAAATTTCAGTTATGACTTTGCCGGAGGCAGAAAGATGATATAAAAATTACGACGATATAAAGATATTGAATGCAAAAACAAAAGTTTTTATTCATCATTTTGGTCATATGCACAACAAAATACCAAGTCTGATACAGTTGTTGTAAAGAACTTCTAATTGAACAATGTGTATGTTGTCTAGAATCATCAAATAAGAGTTTACGTATTCTAATCGCTAAGCTGAAGTAAAATGTGTCAAAGAAAACTAACTACCAGCATTTCTGATTCAAGTAAAGTATAAACATGACCATGTCATGTATTACAGTGTTTAAGCTTCATAAATTGAATTCGATTCCAGGATGACTTAAGCAGTATAACATTTAGCGTCAACAATCAGTGCTGCAATTTCATTCGGGAAAAATCCTCGTAAACAGGATCTTCAGAATTTTTACACATTGGGCCATCCATATCGATGGTGTCTTGCCGGAAAGTTTCCACCGCAGCCTGGGAATCTTCTCGAATCAGTTTTTTCCCGTCAGGTTTAGCATGCATAAGAATAAACGGTAACTCGGCACTTAATTCTCCGCCGAGGGCACCCAGGTACAACTTCACTTTCACAGTATAAGATACAATTATTCCAAACGCATCTCTTTGGTCTGGATTTGCCAATCTGCAACGGAGCAACGAACATGCGATGAATACACGAACATGGGCATATACCTATATATTCTGTCCTACTTATATGCTTTCTCTATATCCTCTGCTCATCGTATACCAACCCAACAACCAAAAATATGAAATAACCTAATTAAACAATATCTTAAGATGACGTACAAGGTTGTCGAAGCCAAGTTTGTGTCTTCACGCTTCAGTTGCCCATCCAAAGCCACCCCTCGTCTGTCAAAATTACTGCTAAGCATAGGCTGCAGGTACATCACCTTTTGTAAACTGGAACCCGGGTTGATTGGACAGCCCTCCCTAATTGGATAAAGAATCCGTACAATTTACAAATGAAATTCTGACACTAACAGAGGAATGCAGATGATTAAATTCTGGCTTACTGGGTTTCTAATGAAGCCACGGTAGCCTTGTACTGTCCATTCGCAAAAATACAAACGTCAATGCATTGTTGGCACATACCCTTAATTTTCTTCACAGTTTTGTTGCTGTTATTGCGAATGGAAATGTTGACTGCGATTCGCTCACCGTGATGATACAGCTGCGAAATATAAAGATAACAAATTAACGTAGAAATATAACATTGCTCCAGACCAGTGACCTCGCTGTCCTACTTTTTCCACCATACCTGCTTGTCCAACGTAGCTTCCAGTTCCAGCTCGCCAGGTGACATAATAAAGTCTTTTCGGACTACTGTACATGGCTGACGGCCTTCCTTTTGCGGGGCATACTGAATTTTGCGGATTCCGAGAGTAACCGTGCTCCTGTGGAAATTTAATAAAATGCCAAAAATGATTTCACACATTAACTCGTAGTAGTTACCGTAAATGTAAAACCGCGGAAAAAAAGTTACCGCTTCCCTGTAATATTTAAACAGCATAATATAATATAAAACTCAAATTTACCTCTTGTGACTTCTGTCCCCGTCATTTTCTCCGACAAATGATTTCAAGAAGTATTCAACGCCACATGGTCGGCCTTGATCATCTGGTCCAGGCTGAATAGTAACTGAAGATGGAGAATTTGGGGGCATCTTAAAAGTAAAAGGAAATGCGTTCGATCCAAGTTTCTTCAGCAGTCTTTCCTGAAGTTTAGAGCACGGTCTATCCTTGCCAGGTGGAGGGTATATTTGCTCCGATGCTAAGTACATATCTTTTTGGAATTTGAGACCCATTACCTACAAATCATTCAAGATTAGCCTTGAAATTAATCGGGGAACAGAAACACGAATGCCTAAGTATATATTAATTACCTCGTCCTCTTCTCGGCCATATCGGAAGGAGCAAACCATTTGACTGAAAATCTTCCTGTCTTTCAGGTAGTCTTGATCTATGACCACCACTCCGTCTATTTATATTACAAAATTAGAAATCCAAGTTTAGAACAAACAACAAACTCCACTGCGTAACTAGTGAGTGGGCGTAATTTTGTACAAGGATGAAGGAAAATGCACAGGTCAAAATGCATAAATGAACAAAGTAAAGTATACTAACCCACAGGTTCCACTGCGGTGATATGATCGACAAAATCCCTTTTCCCCAAATATATGGTGATTTTCCCATTGGGCGAAGTTTTCTTGAAAACTTTAAAAGAAACAACCATTTTGACTGTGTATGGCTACGTTGAATGTGAATGCTAATAAATGTTGCGTGCTATTTCAGTTCCGAGGTTTCCAAAGTTCAATTTGTTCAAAGCACTAACGTAACTAAATTGAAATAGGTTTCAATTTTGTCTACTGTTGCGGGGGATTCTTTCTTGACGCAACTGAAGACAGCTCTTACAAATCTTTGGAGATTTATACTACTCGAGCAATGAAATGGAGAATAAAATTTAGTAGACTTCCTGCTGGTTGTGTGTATTATATTTAGTTCTAATGACGTAACGTTTCAAAACATCAGCAATATCGGATTGGGAGTATATGTTATCGCATTCGATATGTGCAAGCACACATTATGGAATTAAAGTTTGTATAACCCAATTAGTTATATCTATTGGCAAAGAAAATTGCTAACAAAATTCCATGTAATCTTTATAATGACAAAAATGATGAGCAAAAACTATGATCAATTTCCTCAAACTTTTGACAACCAGCAGTTTTACATTAGAACATAGTTTGGACAAGGAATTATTAAGAATTTTCAGATAAACATATGCGATATCCAGCAGGCATGCATGGGATCATGTGGTGTATTTCCAACACCGTAAATCTGTGCATGCTTATTGGTTGGTTTCGTTGGAGTGATTTGCGGCTGAAGAACAATGCTAATGGCTTTTACAATTATGAATAATATTAACTAACTTAATAAAACTAACAATCGTATTTTTCTCAATGTAGTTTCAGTAAAAGCAAACACTTTAAAACAAAGTGCATGAATCTAGATAAGAAGTTTATTGAGCAGCAATTAGCTTTGTCATCATGATGAAAAAGTAGAAAGCAGTGAAAGAACAGTGTTCATCGCATCGATGGTTTTTGCTCGCAGAAAGAAATTCAGCCAAAAAAGTATGTATGAGTCATTCGTTAAACTCTTTTGTATATAAAAGCCAAGTCTAATGAAATAAGCTTGTAAACGTTTGTCGCAATTCGTATTGACAATGATAATTTAACGATTGCACAGGCACCACACTTATATGGTGAATTTGTTGGGCTTCTCCTGAAGTCACGTTGGAATTGTCAGATTGGCAGGAGAATGACGATGGCTTGACGTGCGAATATGTATAGATAGATTCAGTATATGTGCAATTTTTGTGATTCCTATTTGCGCAGTTATTTCTTAGGTATGTATTCTAAGAAATTTAAATATAATCAAGAATATAATAAGAAAGCTTTAAGTCGTTCAGCATAGAACAATCGAAGCTCCTCCGGTGTGAATAAATCAACAAGATCCAGCCGTCTAGCCTTCACTTCCAAATTGCTTTAGCACTCATCTAAAAAGTCATGCATGGGCAAAAACTTTATTTTTAAACTGCTAATCGCTAAAATGCCCCTACAAAATTTTCATTGGCGAGAAATAAGTATATCTAATAGTTCTACGAATGATGACTTCGAAATACCATGTTTAATTATGTTAAACTCAGCAATATAAACGAAAAAACATATAAATAATAACGTGAATTAAACAATAGTTTTGCAGACTTTCCGTTACGTTGCACATAAAGGTTTAGCGTACGATTGTACATATAACTCAGATTTAATCAGGAATCCATAATCTATAGACTAATTAATAGTCAGTAGCGCATTATTATATAAGTCTATAAAAGATTGATAGCTGCCAAAGATTCTCCCGTCCCCATTTATAAATTATATTTACTTTTTAAATGTTACAGTTATAATGGTCATCTGCACATACCGTCACAGCAAGCGTAATTTTTATTATAAATCTAGAAATACTGTCAAATAAGAACTAACAAGACCATCTCATCAAATAATATTGCTGTATTTAGAGTAATTAGTTTGCATACTATGACTCGGCTCGGCTAATATGACCGTTATCAGTATTAACTTGATCCTTTACATTGTAACAGACTAGATATCGCAGACAAAGTTCTACTTTTCTAAAGCTTTCTTTAACAGAGTTTGAATCTCATTGTGCAAAGATTTTTTAAAATTTCTTTTGGCATGTTCGTAAATGTTTCACTTTTGTGATTAAATTAAAACAGAACCACAACCACAACTGTTACTAGCAATTATTCTTGTCTCATCCCCAAAAGTTTATATCACTGAACCATCATAGGGTTCCATTAAGCCAATGTTTTCACTGGACTTTATTTTTTGCGATCTAAATATTTGTCTAAAATCTCAATTAATTTCTGGGCTGCTTGGATCCGAGTCAGATTTAATTTTCCTAGTTTTGGATTTTTGCACTGTGTCAGGAGTTCTGGCAAGGATGAAAGTTTTTCTGAATCTTCATCAGGAATTGAGTGGAGAAGGCCTTGAGCAAAGTCGGGCGATATTCCTCGAGCTAGCAATCCCTGATATGAATATCAAAATTGAATGAAGGATTTTTAATGCATCTGGTTAGATTTATTGCAATAGCATAATATAAACAACTTACAGCGCAAACTGCGTAGTAATTGTGATCCACACGAGGTTTACTACACAAATCGTCAATGGAAAAGGTGAAACATTCTCTGGTGTGTCGACCTTGATCCATACATGCCATAGACTCAGAAACTACAAGTTTGTCTGAGTCTTTACTGTGACCTGTCAATTTTTTAATATAAATTTTGCATAAAAATTCCATAGGGAATCAATAATCTTTCTAATATGAGACTTACTCTGAATAAGTACTTCTTTATCGACTACTATAAGATTCTCTAAATCTACTAGCTTCAAAATGTTTGTGCTCTCCGAAACAGCAAAATTATCTGCTTGAGGGTCGGTCAGATATAGAATAAAATTGGTCGGGTTTTCATAAAATAAGTTGGCCATTTGCAGTAGTTGTAACGCGAGATATGCTCTAACTTTAAATGGCTCGTCTACATACGAAGATAATGGTCTTCCAACGTACTCTTCCACAACTAGTCGACCACAAGCTCCATAAATAGTAGGAAAAGGCCAACCCGCCGCTGTAGTAAAAGCCTATGTAGGTAACACAAATACATTTCATGTCAATTGTGATTGTGACGGAAGATGTGACCGCATCAACATAATATACAAATTGCTATCCTACCTCTAAGATCATAGGTTCTGGATTAACGAGAATCGTTGTCAGCACATTTGCTAAAATCGTCCTTTTATGCTGTCCTTTGTTAAAAGCTGTTGCAGCATTTATTAAAAAATCCATCTTTCTGTGTGATGGACAAAGTAAAATGTCTGATCCGTTGCCGATTTTTTCTCCATGAAGAATTTCCTCTCCAGGACGAAGTGATGAATGGTGAGAGTACTCGTCAATTAAATACCGTACAGAATCTGACACGTCACATGCATGATCCTTTCCATGCCTTTCGCATATAGTTCGATCCAAAGCATCCAACTCGTGGTCGTGTGCAAGTTTTTTCAAGATTACCTATAAGTATACGTACTTCAGATGTGAAATGGCTACTGTTTAAAAAATCTTGTTTAGAATTATTGTTGTACCTTTCGTTGAATAACCCCGTCTTCCCACTGTCCATAGTAGATATTTTTCTGATTAACGTATTTAGTAATTTTGTACTTTGTCCAGTCAATAAGTTTGATTTGGCCAGAGACCATCTGCGGGCACATCTTCACTCCAAAACATGCTGGGCATTTGTCACGATCCGTTAGCACATCCAAATCAATCGTTAAAGGGGACGTAGTTAAAATTGCAGGACTTTGTGAGATTCCTCCCGTCAATATAAGCAGTAAGACGATAATTGCTACTGCGATGAACGCGAGGAGCATCCATCGCTGCCGGGTTTTCATGTCATGAGGCTGTCGAACACCTGCAGGATGGCGTAAATTAAATAAAGATATTCGTGCGCAGTGGCAATAGGAATACACCTCTCCGCAGCGACTAGGCTCCTTGACTTCGAACATTAAAATGGCTAGTGGGGTGAGAATGTACGACAACAATATGAAAAGTTGGCTCAGTGCCTAGGTGGTGGTATGGTGAACACCATTAAATTATCTTGCGGCAGTTTCATTTAATGTGATGATTGAGTGTACTATGACAGCGACATGACTTCTTATCAGAACAGTTTATCGACGCACAAGAAATGATTATTAAATGAATGTGAAAACAATTTACAAGATTTCAGGATCGAGAAAACATTATGTGATATCAGTGATATGTTTAGTCTAAATCCATATCACAGCAAGCATGTCTTAAACAAGTTCATAAAATGGAAAGAAAATTCATAAGCAGACACTCAATTGTAGTAGATTAAGTACAAACACAAACCCAATTTTTCAGAGCTCTGCTCTCTCATAACGATATCAGAAACAATTAAATGCACTTTAGTGAGATGTGATCAATTTTTTTGACATGGTTTGAGTAACTCTTTGTACACAATTTTAGATTCATAGCACAAAAGGACCTCATCATATGTGTCCTCTACCACAACAAACACTTCACACAGTACAGTTGCGATTTGTGATACATGCAGCTGTAGTATTGAGACTTTGAGACGTGCACATTATATGCAGCATACCACACAGAACCACACAAACATAAAAATATTG
Source organism: Sinodicranocentrus sp. ZH6 (assembly GCA_027743935.1). Classification (NCBI taxonomy): domain Eukaryota; kingdom Metazoa; phylum Arthropoda; class Collembola; order Entomobryomorpha; family Entomobryidae; genus Sinodicranocentrus; species Sinodicranocentrus sp. ZH6. Next base: position 19,897 of record JAHZNA010002971.1, on the reverse strand, counting down.
AACTTCCTTATCGCAAAAATGAATATTGACAACGGTTTGTTTTTACTTTCTTATGCCAAACCTCATTTAATGACTTTATTGTCTGCTAGTACCGAGGATTCCAATCAGCAGAAACACAGTTAATTTAAGCTGATTTTTCTGCTGAAGCGTGGAAGAAATTTATTCACCAAATGACACCGCTTTGGAATCAACCAACGGCTTTTATTTCATTTCAAAATTCTGGCTCATTATGCGAAATCACACAAAAGCCAGCAATATTATGAGTTGTAACGTTGTTGTGTAGGAATTTCCATGTACGTGACGTGCTATGTGATTTAGTTCCAAATCCAAGTGAAGTCGAAACATGCTCAAAAAATGAATCTTACTTAAGCGTTCTAATTTCTTGTCAACATATCTGCTTTACACATACGCCATACTCCGCAGGAATATTCCTACATGGAAATAGTCGAGAGAGGAGAGGATGTAGAACTTTTAAACTCACTAATTTCTGGCACGAATTTACCGATTTTCAGCATCTCCAGAGTTGCGGTAATATTAGTTCTGGCGTCTTGGGGTAAAGTTCATTGAAATTCGAAATGTGTGTGTAAACAAAATTTTAAAGGAGCAACAAACGCTAACGTTATTTTCAGCACAAGGTTTTACAAGGCACTATTATGCTCATTTATCAGGATTGTCATTGTCATTACGAATGTATGCAAACAGCACTTAACGTACAAGGTTACTTTACTCTTGGGATTTAAAGGAAATAACTTTGTCACATCATAGGCGCAAATGAAGTTTTCCATTCGATACTTTTCCTTATATATTATGACTACTAATGAGTGGGAGTAGATGAGCAGACGAATGAGTCAGATACTATATAGCTTAACTGTACAATATGACTAATGACCAAAACCCCAAGCACACCTTATCTGTGTGGTGAAGTGAAAAGAATAGAAATTAGAAATGAAGGAGAACTCGGGCCAAAAAATAGCATCAACTCTTCCAATACTTATTATATAGCTGACGCCAAATGCCATTTTGCATGCAGCTCTTGACTCTTGACTAATAAACAAGTTGACGACCGACCTATAGATGCCATTGCCAAAATGATCATTTATCCATGATTTTTGGTTTGCAATCATGCATCAGTTTCTTTTTTGTTACTTTATACAGCAATACATCAAACTTCTAAAAGTTGCTGCGTCGCTGTTGGGCACACAAGATAGCTTTGCCAGCGTTGCGATTGTGAATACTGCGTAGAAAATACATACATCTGTACCTAAAAAATGTCTCATACGAGTTATAGTAAAATCATATGTCTGCATCATTAGCACTAGCACAGATACATATATACCTCTACCTCTGACAGTTTTTTGAGTACGAAATAAAAACATTGATTGAGGTTGGAAGATTGAACCACATATAGGCACTGGAAAATATCCCAAAATCTTGTTGCATGTATTAAAATTGTTTTTTAAATGCTCATTTTGTTTATTCAGACTGACAATGTGACAATGCAGATTTTAATGAAATGGATGATGGAATGTACAAAGGTTACGTTATAAACTGGAAAATACTAAGCACAGCAATGCAAACTTTGCTGAAATTAAAAATATACGCCACAGCACACAACACAAAATCCTTTGATGCCAAGTAACTGCAAGTAATCCTTGAGTTACATCTTACAAATCTCAACCAGTGCAAAAACCGAAATGCTAGTCTTCTTGTACATTTATTTGATCAAGGTCCTCAAGTCCAACTACTATGTCAGACTACTTTGCTGCACACAACAAAAAATCTACATCCAGAGGAAATGACTATGTACTACTTATGTATATAATCTAGAGATAGAGGATACCTGTTGTTCTGCAATGGCAACTGGTTACAATTTAGGGCTACCAGACACTTGACTTGTTTGTAAGTATTTCATATTCAAACTCAGTAAGTGCTCAGAAAAACAGGTAAAAAGCAGATTTAATTTATGCTAGAAATAGAGTGAACATGTGAATCGCTCCAGGCATTCTGAGCAAGATTGTTGACGGAGAGAAAAAGAATATTTGACGAGACGAGGTTGTTTTAGCATGGGAGAGACGAGAGATCGGATAGATCTAGCAACATCACGCTGGAAAAATGAAATTGAATTTTAAAATGAGATTACCAACATGTTTGTGGACAAACATCTTAGAATTAGTAACTCTAGATAGCCGAAGGCATGAAATGAGAATTGTATGCGTATTATATTATGTGCAAACTACAAAACCGCATCTATCCATGCATATGCCTGGATTCTGGTAGATTGTGTTACACTGACATGAAGCAACAGATTTGCTGAATACCTATACTTTTACATGAAAGTAATGTACATTCATACGTAAACCTAAGCTATGTTTGCTTGCAGTTAAAAATATGCTTTATGCTTTATATATAGGCTAGTCTTAAGCCTCAACTGACAATAAATTTGTTCAAGACAATAAAACGATCATCCGTACACCTGTGTGCACACCTACAGATTTCACGTCACATCGCTATTTACAAATGTTACTCTGTTGAGTCCGTTGTTATTTGTTATAAACCCGACGTGTATGTACCTATGAGCACAATAAAACAACATGGGAATACAGGATGCACGCACATTGCACACCATTCCTTTGTCATGAAATACGATTTTACATATTGTATGGCACAGAAGATGGTGCTTCTGTGGTTAAATGCTGAGAGCTTTCTCAAGGTAGAGAAAAACATATTCACAAAAATTAATTTAAATATGATTTTCTAAATTTTTTCCCCCAAAAATGCGCACATCAATCTTTTGCAACACAACACCACTTCTTGTACCTTGGTCCGTCTTTTTTCAAAACCATTTAATGAAAGCTTAATTTGAATATAAACAGTTTTGCTTGTTTCCCTACTTCATATTCAATTTGTACATGTAAAAATCCCCATCCACCGGACATCTCGACATCCAGAAATGAATTTCTACGCTAAGAGTTTATCAAAAGTTTTCTGAGATTGGATGATATTTAGAGAAATGTAAACGCAAGAATGATGTGTCCCACCCCACCCAATCCGTGCCCTCTGCTTGTACATTCTTTCTTTAAATGGCAAATTTTAGCACAATTTTCATTCACAAGTTATCTATGATTAATTCAGTTGATACGTCAGTGGTTTCAGGAGCATAGCATGGCATTTTCCCGATTCCCTCAACAAAGTTTCATCTTTCTCCTTTCACGGAAATTCACACAGTAATGTCATTTGCAATTTGATGATGGAACATGCATGGATTTTCCTGATTTAATGTTTGGAGCTGTATATTTCCTGCAAGCATGATTTGTACTGTCTGTGAAAATCCCTTGCCCAGCTTTGTCATACAACAAAATCAAATTATGCGTATAAGCGTAAGGATACGTACGATATTGGTACAGTCAGCGTCTCTTCAAGTCGCAGCGTGAGTATTGCACATGTGAAAATCAGGATGTATGTAACAAGTAACAAATGACGTGAAATGTGCACCTATATTCATTATATACATCCATTCCCAACAAACCAATCAATCTATGTTTTATCCATAAAATTTACGACGTCTCATGTACATCCAAAGTTTTACTATTACTAATAGTAAAATTGTGTTCTAATTTCTAATTTCCTTCTATATGCATACATTTAAAGTTAATATTTGCAGAGAATTAACATGACTGTGAGAGATGATTGGGGTTGACTTCACTTTTACTTGTAGATCGCATATAAGAGTAGTAATTAGTAGCCTCTGCCTGTGTATATATTCACATTTAATGTGTGAACGAAACACGTTTCGAGACACCCCACGCTGTAACCTTTCTTCATTTCTCGTAAGGAAACAAAGTTAACGTACATATAAATTTTAACACATTCTTACAGTATTTGTACCCAAAGCAAGATATCTGCTAGTAAGTTATCCATCTTATCATAATGGAGTACATACATATATTCCTTTCTATTCTTGCTAGTTACACAATACCCCAAAGTCTGTTCTTTTGTGTGTACACAAGGTGTAAGTACAACCCAAAACCCAAGCAAACATCATTGCATGGGTTAGTAGGTATTAGGTCTACATTTTACTCTCCAGTCTTTACATATAAAAGTACATAGGGTGCGAAACTAGTAGAGGACTAGACCATAACATACCTACATAACATCCTTTAAAACAACACACGATTCTTTCATTCAAATACTAGTTAAAAGTCCCATTTTAGTCATGAGTAAATAATTATTTCAACAAAGGGATCAATTCAAATGATTCAAAGCATGATTTTTACTTTTATGGACATATTAAATATTGCTGTTTATGTTATGATTATGATTTGTACTGTACATAATAACGTGAAATAGATCCACATTATATTCCTTATGATGAGCAATTTGTGACATCCAAGTTTTGTTATCAGCTAGTATTCTAGATTAGATTTGCTCATGAAATTTCAAATCAACATCATGCCTATAGATTCGCATAAACTTCATAACTAACAAAATAGATGTGACTATAATCTCATTTAAAATCATAATAGAAATACCAAAGAAGTTATTACTTGTATAGATATAACTTCTTTGAGAAATACATATATTTAAGTTTGCCATACAACATACCTCATTATATATAAGATTAAATTATAATGTTTAACACATAACGACAACCTGTGTTCTGTAGTTCCCAGCCAATTCCTTCTTATACCATGCAACATGCACTGGTTTTTATATAAGAATGGGAAACAATGAATGTGTATTGATTGTGTGGGTAGTGTATATGTGATGCTGAAAACAGTGTATGTCCACAATACACTTTTATGCATACTAGGAAGATTTTTAGTAACATTTCCTACTGTGTATTTTTCCGCACACACAGTACATCAAGACATCACAATCTCTCTGTTTCCCTATTCCTCTGTGTGAAATGCTATGGATAAAAATGAAATGATAGTGGACGGATTTTTGTTGGATAGGATATACATAAGATACAGATACAACAACATACACAACTCGGCATACATTCGGTCGGGTATATAGCATGCATCGATAGGTGAGTGTATTTCTGCTGAATGTTCAGTGTGCTCAATGGAATACCTACCAATGCAAACTTCGCAGAGGCAGGCAGACGAGACGAATGCTGTAATAATTATACGTTGACTGTGCTGTTGGCGCTGGTTAAAGGTTATATTTTTAACAGTGTAATTTATTCGTTTCACATTTGAAATTTGAAAACGAGAGAAAACTGTAAAATTTCCTTAAATTAAGAAGTTTCAACAACTGTGGTGTAATTTAGTTTAGTTTTGTCTGGGTAATAGACGGTGACGGAAAGTGTTTTGTTGACGGGGTGAGCTCAACGGTTTCACTTCCTAAATTGTATGGTACCAAAAACTGGCCATCGAAATAACAAAAGGTTTGGACAGAGATTTTTGAGTTTTCAATTTCATTTTGAATATTTTATACTTGAATTATTGTTTTTCAACTTAATGGGATGTCAGCTGGCTCGCCTGCTAGTTAGCTGATAGCTGGCACCATTGGTTGGTGTTGGTCGTGGTGGGTTAATACTAATAGGTTGTAGGTTTAGGTCATTGGTGTATTGTTGATTGTGCCATCAATTCATCTTTGCATCCGGCTTGGTCCATATTATTCACAACTCATTCATCATTTGTTGTTCGCCCTTTTTCAATTTTTATTAAATGTTGAAGGGAATGGTGAACGGATTTTCTTTTCTTTATTGGATTTTGGTATGGCCGTAAAAACTAATCGTTGGATTCAGGTTTATTTATTATTTAATAGTGTTCTAATTTTTGAGGTGGGAATAATGGTGGGATGGGATGTCAGTCAGATGTTGGAAGTTCGCCCTTCCGTTGAAGCTAAAGGAACAACCTGCGGTTAAATCAGAATCAGGGGTAGCGATTAGTAATTAGGCGTTGTCAGGAAGGGAAAATAAAACATTGTCATTGTAAACCAGCCTATAATCAATAATGCCGAACATTTGTCGTTAAAACATGCATTGAAACTAACTGTTTCACGGGCACTGGTAGGTAGATGACACCATGCATTATGACAGGCTACAAAAGATAAACAATGTTGATCGTTTGGTCGCACGTCATCTGATAATCGGTTTTTAACATGGAATGGAGGTGGAGAAGAACAAATGAATAGTTGATTTAACTAGTCGAAATTGTTGGGATTATTGGGAATTGGGACAACAAGGAGGCAGTTAACGTAATTATTAGGCTAGCCTTGTAAGGGCTTTAACGAGAAAAAAGATTCTGTTGAAAGAAAAATTCAGCTGTGCGTGTTGTAACTGATTGTAACTTTTCTTATCATTTATATTTATTTACGTTCAAGAAATGTGTATGAATTGGGAATTTGACACTGTGACCGTCAGCTGATCCGATGGGGTGTTTTCTTCTTAGGTAGGTGGGATATGAATTGTAAATAAATACACGTAAATACTACATACAATCTAATGTTGAATGTTATCAATCAAACGTTGCGAGTGTCTCGCGCCGTTTCCATTAGATTCGTTTTTCAGTATTAAACCTAAGTATATCACCCTCCCGGATCCTGACCCTGTTGAGTGTTGACGACAAAATATAGTGACAGGAGGATTTTTAGTTTTTACTCTTTCAGTTGTCAGTCAGTCAATAGACCGCTATGGTAAAGCCAGTCACCTCGCAAGGTCACCGTCTGCTATGGCGATTTATAACCAAGTCTACGACCTTGGTCACCTCGCACACATAACAAAGCAAAATGAAAAGTGGAATATATTGATGATGAAAAACAGAATGCACGAAAAAATTAAATACAAGCTGTAAAGCGTAAAACCTTGCGATCAATATTAAAACTAGTGAGAAATTGAGATACAATATGTATATTTAATATCTTTGCGTAGAACCTTTTATTAGTTTATGACAAACGAGGACAAAAATATAGATTGGGTTTCGAATATCCAAAGCTGCTTGCTTACCCATCCATATATATACCCATGCCAGTCATAATCAAAGTACATTACAATCAGTAATTAATTTAATTATACAGGTCAATGCACTACTTTCACAATATTTTGCAATAATCGTTAAAATATAAGTAGGATTTCCAGCCAACTTATATTGGAAGACCGGCATGCTGGTATAGCTGTGAGTTTTAATAAATTAAAAAGCGAATAATTCTTCAATTTTAGTATTTCATCCAGCTACGCATTCCAGTATAAGGTTTACAGACCTCCGAAAATTGGGGGTCGTAAACCCTACCTCGATCGCATAATACATCCTTTATCTGTTAGATAAGATGCAAAATAAATCCAAGCTTTCAAAGTCAGCAGACTTATATAAATAAAATTTTCGGAGGAGTAACACAGACGCAAGCTTACTTAGCCGAATTCCTATTTTCAGTTGATTGAACTGTTTCCATTCGAACCAAACTCTTCTAAATATTATTTGGTATTGATTGGTTTTACAGATAATTTACTTTGACTGAATATCTTTGTGAGATATATTTAACACGGAGTTGTCGAAATACCAATTTTTAGAAATGTCTGATTCAAGACAGTTGTATTTCAAAAACAAGGGGAAGGATACAGATGTAAGTACATTCATTATTGGACATGATAATGCTATTCAATGCTAATGGTTTATAATATTAAAAATGCTAATTATTGGCCATCTCTGCTTATCCACTCGGTTCACAGGAATTGCGTCGGCGGAGAACAGAGGTTACAGTTGAACTTAGAAAAAATAAAAGAAATGAAACACTTCAGAAACGACGAAATGTGCCTCAAACCGATGTTACTGACGATGAATTAGAAAAGGTGAGTGTCAAAGGCGAGAAATTATTCTTACGTGTTTTAAATGGTATTATTATTGTAATTCATTGTTTCAAAAACTTTCCATTGTATGATTGTATCTACTCCTTCAGTCAGTGTAATTTCAATAAATTCGATTCGTAGCCTGTACCCGGGAATTTAATGCAGCTGGTAAACCAAGCCACATCAGAGGATCCAGATGTTCAGTATCAGGCTGTGACCGCAGTTAGGAAACTCTTGTCGTCTGACCGTAATCCACCAATTAATCCATTAATAAATTGCGGAATCCTTCCTATTCTTGTCAATTGTTTGCGAACAACATCAAAGTAATTTTAAACCTATAAAGACATTCAAGTACAGATAGATAATTAAAGAAACTATTGTAGTTTTAAAAGTTGTCTATTTTCCAATCTAGCCCTTCCCTTCAGTTTGAAGCAGCGTGGGCGTTAACAAATATAGCTTCTGGCACGTCACTACAAACCCAGGCAGTTGTGGCTGCGGGTGCTGTTCCATTATTTTTGGAACTCCTGGGGTCGCCCCATCAAAACGTCTGTGAGCAGGCTGTTTGGGCGCTGGGTAAATACACAGTATGATTTAATTATCGAACTTCATGAATGTTTTATGTATGAACTTACTTATCAATTCATTGTTTCATGTAGGTAATATTATTGGCGATGGACCTGAACTCAGAGATTACGTAATTGCCCTCGGTGTTGTTGCTCCTCTGTTGAATTTTATTGAGCCGAACATACCAATTTCGTTCTTGAGAAATGTAACATGGGTTATTGTTAACTTATGCCGTTGCAAAGATCCACCACCGCCAATCGACACTTTGAGAGACGTACTTCCAGCGTTAAATGTCCTGGTTCATCACACAGACACTAGCGTAAGTTTTCATAATGGTATTTTTGTAGCATTATTAGTGTGCGTAATTGTTATGTGCTATATGTTGTGTTGCATTTGTATTGTTGATCTTTAACATTCACTCTTTACTTTCATAGGTACTGGTAGATACCGTGTGGGCTATAAGCTATGTTACAGACGCAGGCAATGAATTCATTCAAATGGTGGTCGAAAGTGGCGTAGTTCCGAAGTTGGTTTCCCTGTTGTCACATCGAGATGACAAGGTACGGTGGTATCCTTAAATCACGAAGTTTAATTGAACTGTACAAAGAGAATATCAGTATGCATACTGTGTTTTGCTTATATAGGTTCAAGGTGCTGCGGTACGTGCCGTGGGTAATATTGTTACTGGGACTGATGAGCAGACGCAAGCAGTGTTAAATTGTGAAGCTCTGAAGCATTTCCCTGCACTGTTGACGCATCCAAAACCAAAAATTTGCAAGGTATGTAATTAAAATAAATATCGTGTTATTCTTGTTTAACACGACGCGAGTCAATTTCGATTGTAAATATTGTAATTGTGCACCTCATTCTTACATACTTGTAATAATTTTCAGGAGGCAGTGTGGTTTTTATCAAATGTTACAGCTGGTAACCATGCTCAAGTTCAGGCAGTGATCGATGCTAATCTTATACCACTGATTATTCATCAATTGGATAAGGTAGACTGTTTGCTCATCCTGTAGTTGATTTTTCTGTGGATTTTTGTGAACAATAGGGTTGTGTTTTTTGCTTAGGGTGAATTCCAAACTCAAAAGGAAGCAGCATGGGCTGTAAGCAACATGATGATTAGTGGAAATAAAGAGCAAGTAGCTTATTTGGTCAATGTCGGCGTAATTCCTCCTTTCTGTAATCTACTCAACTGTAAAGACGCACAGGTTAGTAATCTCTTTACTCTCTCTCTCTAGTTAGCATTAAATTGAAAATATCGCATTTATTCATAAACTAAGTTAATGATTTTTTCTTCTTTCCCATATACAAGGTTATCCAAATTGTGCTCGACGGAATATATAATATACTGAAAATGTCATCAGGCGACGAAACTGAAAAGGCATGCAATATAATTGAAGAATGTGGAGGTCTTGATAAGATCGAATCTCTTCAGAATCATGAGAACCTAGAAATCTACAGAATAGCGTTTGAAATAATCGAACACTACTTCTCAGACGATGTAAGTATTTCTTTCTACGAAGATAAAGATGTAAAATGTAAATTCATCGCCTTTCTCATAACACACGCTTTTATTATTTTCAGATTGATGAAGACCCTGACCTAGTTCCAGAAACTACCGACAACACCTTCCAGTTTGATGCAGGGAATTCCTCTATGCCTGACGATAGATTAAACTTTGAATTCTAAAACAATCTATCTCATTCGAATTTAGGTCAAAATTAACTGTTTTATTTGAAACCATGTTCCAATGAGGTTTATGACATCATGGTTTATGAATGTAATTATATGCGCCATTGTAATATTAATTCATAGTCTCGTTGATTATGTGGTCTTTATCCCGCTTTTAACGCATAGCGTACCCTTGTGCTTACGTAGTAGTACGACAGTATTGTGATTATGATAATATTAGCTCTTTGCTTTATTGATTAATTGTGAACTCATATTATCCTTTTATCATACGAAGTGAATGCCGTTGGTTTTGATGACTTCTTGCATTGCAATATTCAAAACATTTGTTATTGGTTCTCTGCATATCTTAATTCGGAATTTGTTTTACAAATTATGCTTCGCTTTATGTCACCTGCGATAATTGGTACGAGAGCGTCACTGGTCTAAATGCAACCATCTTGCAAAATTACTTAAATGAGGTCCTAAAAAGCATGTTTATGTGTACTACCAATTAGTTTTGCTTTGTAGATTAAGTTGCTTCGCATAGCATAATCAAGCTGTAGTTTCAAGAATTTAACTGGTCTTGTGCTAGAGATCTTCTTACGTAATGCCTCATAAACGTGTCAGACGTTAGTCAAGCCTTTTTAAAACTTTAAGACAGTTTGTCTGAGTTGGGGTGAATGTCATAATCTTTTAAAACAGTTTGAATGCTGTACGTAAGCGTGCCATTTAAAAGTCAGAAAAGTAAATTACTAATTTCACGCATAATCTGAGTCTTACATGTGGAATTGATAGTTATGAGTAGTTGTATACTACTTTCGCGTACATTATATAGGAATTTTTAAATCCAAACTTTTTGACGTGAGAAATTTGCAATAATTACGTATGTCGATTTTAAAGAATAATCATACGACTACTTTCTCATTGAATGAGAAAGAAGTTGTCTCCTTCCTAAATGGCATCTGATATGTGATGTCTTTTCAAGTCAAGAAATGAATAATAGACTTGCTCCGTTTCTTAAAGTGTCAAAAACTTTGGATATTTTTTTCAGATTAACTTGTATAACTATAGATTACGTAAGAAATAATTATGAACTCATAAAATAAGTTTAGATATATGATTAAACCAAGTGGCCGAAGAATGGCCTATGCGATTAAAGGCTGTGGAGGTGTGGTCGGTGAAACTTTAAGACCCACAAGTGAGTTACTAAAGTGGATCAATAGTTAAAATAATAGTGGTAGGGATTAATTCTAATCATATAGTTAAGTGTAGAATGCCTGCGCGACTGCATCTCTACGCATTTATGTGTGATGAAATGTATGTAAGACTAAAACTAATGGTTATTATTATATTGTTATTTAGAAAAAGCGGTATGAGTTGTGAATAACGCATCATGTGTTTGAAATATCGTTGTTTTTGAACGTTGAATCCTGATAATAATGTTAGTTGAATTGGTAAACCCCCGGATAAGAGAATCTGCCTCAAATTAGTTTCGTAGGAAGTACGCAACTTCAATCGGAGCCGGCACCCTTTACGTCGGGTGTCTGCCGTTCTAGTTATTTAACAGTTAATCCTTAAAAGTAATTGGTACCGAAATCATTCTAACTGATATGATTTGCAAATTCAATATTTGAGAACTGAGATTCTCACGAGCCCACTACTGCTATTCTAACAGATGTATGCCGAGATTGTTTTGTTTATCCTATTTATTCAGATGTTAAACTAACGTTGGCGCTGATAAATTGTTGTTACCTTACACTGTTATTTTGATTTCATTAAACTATTAGTATTTCAGTGTACTGCACTGATACAATTACGATTTGTATTATGATATTATAATTGTCTAATGATCTGCAAAATTGTGCGCTTGTTTTCGCATCTGAATAAATCTTCAACATGAGAAATCGTGTAATCGCGGATCGGAATATGTATGAAATTTATTTTTGTCTGGTACATGCGTAAATATTAGTTGAAAGGACACGACAAGGTGCAGATAATGGAAGTGGAAATTCGAGTACAGAAAATTTATTATGTCAATTTACGATAACTAAACTATACCCAGCGTATGTGGAGACACCGACGTGGAGAGAGAGAGGTTAACGTAATTGAGTCACAGCGAGGACTTTTCACTTTTAAACGTAACTAGTATGCTTAACGCAACGGCAATTAGCATAATTATTTCCGATTTACAATTCAGGAATTGTTGTACGAATGAAGGAAATAAGTCAGTAGTGTAGATGAGGTATCGTTTTCGTTGGTGAGTAGGTACTTAAGTATAATCCCAGGTTAGCCTGTGAGTTCCAAAATATCTATATATGTATGTAGTTATGCGTAACGCTCTCAAATAACTACCATTTATCCTTCGTACAATACTTGCATGTACGAACTATGAGTGGTGAGTTAGGTTTGCCACTCCGTTCGAGCCCCAAATAAGGCTTTTGCAATAATTACATCATTTCATAGCCGTTTCAATGCATTAGTCTGAAGAATGAACCCATCACGAAAATCGACGAGACAAAAATGCATTATTGGCTTGCGAACCGTATTGAGTGCAGCCTTCCAAAAAGCGTACTATTTTGTTATTGGAAATCCAAAATCTGATGAAGAAATGTCAACAAAGAATGCAGGAGATGCCAAAGAATTATCTGAACGGAAAATCATTTCTCATTATGCATCTAGAACTCTGTCCTCAGCGGCTGAGGTAATAGATAAGGATTGCTCCAGTAACCTTTCGTTGGCACATCCTGACGCTGATGCATCGCAAATTCATTGTCAGTTTATGGTCCTGCCCATGCCAGTAAGATATACAATGTACAATATATAAGCTTTCTATTACCTATTATATGCCAATTAAGTTTTCGGAGTTGAAAACAATTTACAGGTACGCGAGTGGATCTATTATTTACTATCTCCCGGAGACGTTCTCTCACTTCGACTTGCATGTAGGGAGCTCAAAACTGATGTCGGTCTATACCGCGGAGTTATCTTCAAATTACATGATGGACGTTTAGATTGCGACCAGTTACTTCAAAGCCTGGAGATAGAAAAACTTATTGTAGAGCAATTTACCCAGCCCCATTCAAACAGCACTGCGTTTTTCCCTTATCCCCGACTATTGAAAATGCTGAAAATAACTGGGCCAATCAGCTCAGTAAATTTCAAACTTATTATGAACTCCTGTTGTTGTAGCCTGATGAGCTTGGAATTTGTCTTCCATTTGCCTGATCAGCAAATTTTCAGTAGTGATTTACAATCAACCGTTCTGAATAGTATGAAAGTCCTTAGTATCTCGTCTCTTTCATTTGGAACGACAGAATCGCGTTTAGTAGCTAATAGTATAAAAGATATTCTTTGCGAAATACGCTGCCCCCATCTTACAACATTCAAACTTCATATTGTCGGATTCATTCCAGCAAGAATTCAAGAGTATCACGTCTGGGCTCAGACTCTACTTTCAAATCATTCAAAATCCCTGAAAACGGTTGAAATTCATTTAAAGCAGCTAATGCATCCCTTTATGGTTGTGGATAACATGGAAAATTTGCAAATAATCAATGAATGGACGAATCTACTTCACATGGAGCAACTGCAGTTAAGCATAAACAGCCATGCTCAGTTATGGTATCCAATCATTGATACACAATCCTGCTTAGAAACTTTGAATCTGGACGTGCGAAATCAATCTTGGACTCGATTGATCTTAGTATTGGATAAAAGCGCTAAAACCTTAAGAAAACTGGCTGTTACCGGCTTATGTTTAACTTTAGCTGATGGTATAAGAACCATGCCTGTGGATTTTAACGTGCTCGAAAGACTTGAAAAACTAGAGATTCTGGAGATGCAACACCTAGATATGGAGGTGCGAGGAATGAGCTCACCTCAAGTGCTACGGACTTCGTTGCTGCCTCGAACTTTAAAGTTTGTGAAACTAAGCAATTTGTTTCTAAAGCCACATCAAGTTTTGTTCTTACTGCTAAAATTACTAGAAATAGAGAAATTAGATTTGGAATGCTGGACAGATTCTTCAGAGGAGTCTTTAGCAGCGATTTTAACCGTGCTCACGTTTCTCATCAAATTTGATCAAACACCAGTGAAAACCATTCTGCTGACTGAATCTCGCCGAAGAATGGAAAATCGCTTGGTTGAAATTCAAACAATGAAAAATGCTCTTTGTAATCAGGCCAACATATTTCAAGAATATTCTGAGCTCCATTCAACAATTACAATAAATCGCTTTATTTAATGTAGCCCAGTTTATGAGGAGGAGGAGAATACAGTGTCTATCAAACTATCCGTATGTTTTTTTCCAGGAAGAACCTTATTAGTTTTGTAATCATAATCAGTATTATCTTTATTCCGCTTTGGTTTTGGCTGTGGAGCTGTGATTTTGAAAACGGAAATACGCGGTGCTAACGTTGTGTTGTCCTGTATGCTTTTAGAATCGATGATTAACTTAGTTTCTTCCATGTCCTTATATTTGACACTGATTTTCAGTGTGTCTTGAAGATTTCGAACTGCTCTACGTTTGTTTCTGAATCTGATTTTTGTGTCCACTAAGTTGATTTTATGTACATCTGTGAGATCCAGTTTCACTGCCCATTTCAACAAAAACATGAATGTGGAAAACTGATTATCGCTGATACTCCAATACGCCAAAGATATACTCAGTAAATCATAAGAACAGAAGAGGATGCGAAATATTTGACAAGGAGTTAATAGTAATCGCTCAAAACTGATTTCATTTAGGGTTTTTGACAAAACCGACACGTGTTGTGCTCTTGATAGTCTGCTATGGTCGTCTTTTTTCTGACATAAAAAGGTTAATTTTTTCAATTTCTTGGCATTTCGTAAAATTTCTAAATCAATCGGTGAAGACACTCCCTTTGAATCGGTATGGTTAACAGCAACGAACGAAACAATTGTTAATTGGCGTACGTCACACTTCGTAATATATTCTTTGTATAAGTTCCAAGATTGGCCACCACTACCTACAGCTTCCAGAGACAGACTTTGAAGTTTCGTTCTAGCAGAAATTATATTAACAAGATACTGCATCACCATCAACGGAGTTGTCAAACTTAATTGTTCAAGACAAACCGCTTTTTGCCAAGGGTTTTTATCCAGATATTTAACAGCTTCGGTGATTCCATCATTTGTCTCATTAGCAGGGGTGGTTGTAGTTTCTTCGTCTGCCTCGCCTTCACCCTCGGATAGAACTTTGACATCGTCTCCAAGACTTACTGGCTCAGAATGTACATCTTTAGTATGATGCGTTACAATGACTCCAGGAAGTGGTGTTGCTCTTCGAAGCAATGTGATGTCCTTATTAGTATCAGATTTCCGTTTGCTGGTTTCATTTTCCTCTGGTAGTCCCGATTCCTTTCTTTTCGGTTGTGGTTTCTGAGGAGTGGAGGGAGCAGGAGCAGACGACGTTTCCGCTTTGGAACCTCCTCCTTCTTGTGCAACTGTATGTTGATCCTTATCTCGGAACGTGAGACTGAGATACCGTAATATCGGTGCGCTTTTGTGGACCAACACTAGTGTTGTCATCATTATCTCCTTAAAAAATAAATTCGGAGCTTTATGAGCGATCCACACATGAACCGATGTGAGTTTTGCATCTTCAAGGACGTCCCGAAGCAAACTGACGACGTTTCTGTACACATAAAACAGCTCTGGAAGTTTCTTCGTGCTTGAAACCAGCTTGATTGACCGCAAGTTAGATAATACATTCTGATCTGCTAAAGCGGATGAGAGTGGAAACATCGGCGTTTGTTGGTCGAGAACGAATTTGTTAAAAGTTATAGTGAGCTTGGCAATGTTGGGACAGGATTTGATGATGTAATTAAAATTTTGTGATGATATTTCTCCTCGAATTTCTAACTCCCTGAGAGCCAAAGGATATTTAAGAAACGGTACATATACTGGTACTATTAATTCGTGGATAGCAAGTTTTCTTATTGCGATTGAGCAATGGAAGGCGAAATCGTCAAACGTTGAATCAATCGCCGAACTTATTCCTGATGCAGTATCGATGTCCTCCTTGATTACAGAGCATACAAGGCGCAGTCTTTTAGTATAATAAAATCCTAATAGAGTCCAAATTCTCAGTCGAACCTGTCAAAATATTGCTCTCGTTATTCACTATTCAACCGAAATTTAAAAAATGAACATGCTCACGTTTTCGGATTCCTTTCAATAAAATTGCAAGTTTACCGATTCTGGAAGCTTTAATATATCAAATTTTTCGTCTGAAGCGGTGTCCGGAGGTGAGTCATCTGCGTGGAAAAGTCCCGCGAGCAAACTTTTACCCCTTTTCTGATTATTGCTGCTTGTCGTTTTTTGTAATGGCATAATTCATAATAAATGCAATTTACGCTCATGCTCATCGCGGAACTTTATGATACATTTCTTTTCTACGTAAATGATCGACAAAGGGTTACATAAAATAGTTTTCTTATTTATTCACTTTTTGTAAAATGCTCAATAGGATTTTACGTAGGTATGTATATAAATAGATGCGTTTTAAGAGTTCTATATAGGTTACATTTACATACAAACATTAAAACAAGACGCATGGGAATTCAACTTAACCTGACTTAATCTTCTTAATAAAACACAGTTGTCTCTACGCAATAATAGCTATATAATGAACCGCAGAACATCACAACTACATATAGCATAACTGTCAATCAGCCACGGAGATACTGGTGGATCCTGAAAATGTTCTTTGGGGATGTGTAACAGTTTTAAATTTTGAACACAGACAGCATAGTTATATTATAATCAAAAAAGGTTGTTTGCTATTTTGCTGTGCATTTTAAGCTAAGAATGAATCTTGGCGAACACTCGACTTGTTGATGCTTTAGTTAATGGTTGCACATTTCTTGCGGTTTCATGGTTTCCCCTCTAATTCTAATTTAATGCAGCTTCTTCCGGTCATCAGCATTTGGTATACTGTTGCAGTTGCAGCCAACAGCTCCCATACCCCGTAATATCTGATCCAATGGAGAGTCCTTTTCGAATGCATTATAAATGTCCCCATGCTGAGCGGAAAAGAAAGCCAACCTGAAAAATACAGACAGCCTCATGGAACTTTGTTTCAATATCGTTGCACATCATTCAAGTGATTCGGATAAATAGTACTACATATTTTAAAATAAAAATTACCCAAATTAGATTCCTCAATTGAATCATACAACTTTGAATGTCCACGAACTTCGGCGAGGAAGCAGATAACGGATAGGAAACTCATAAAAGGCACTGAAGAGCATGCTACCCATATCTCTCTTCTTATCTGATTCTAAAAAAAATAAATCGGCTAGTTTCATAATATGAAACAAGTAGCGAATGAGCGAATGAGCCGTAATTTGCACGACAAAACATGTTCATGGTATGCCTGGTCACCTTGAGGAATAAAGGGTGTTTTATAAGTCGCTGGTCAAAAATTAGAGCAAACGACAGACCGGCGGCGAGGAAATATAGGACGTAACCACTCAAGGTGACAATCACCATAAGGCTAAGAAATTGCCTTGATGCAGAATCTTTCCTCCCATTCAGTTGGATAAATATAAGGGGTTAAGACAATCCGATCGCAAAAATTTAAAACGTGATCCATAACGGAGTTTGTGCATCTGAACAATTTTACTTCAGTAATATTATGTATAATAATTCTCAAAAACTAACATGTTAGTATTTTTTAAAGCAATTTTGGATAAACTGTGTGCGTAGAACTATGTGTGCTCGGCTCGGATTGCGGGTGTTTCATTTTGCACCTTTTCTCAAGTGGCTAGTACGATTTACTGTGATTACTATACATGTTTAATTTAATTAAGTGGAAATCCGATGTCCAATCAGCTGGAAATTGGTGGCATGCACATAAATGATTCGCTTCCTCATCCTCGTGCCGTGCCCTTTCTGTCGGCCACCACATTTTCATTGTGTAAGCATCCGCGTTATCTCAATATTCTCAATCTCAATCGTATTAACTTTTACCATCATCTCTAAATACATACACAGCAATGCAGTTCATTCATATAGTCTGTTATCAGTGTAAAAATTACGATATTCCCTTTAGACGAACCACAGCAGCACAGGAGTAAAAAAGGGAAAATAACATGGTTATAAAAACAAAAATGTAAGTAACCATGCTTTATGTAATTCAAAGTTTTCTGTCAATTGATGTGTATGATTGGAAATTGGAAACATTGGAATTGGATGAAGGATAGGTTATATAAACCCAATACATTCGTGGCGTAGTAGTAGTAGTCGGCAAAATGGACGTTGTTGGCCAGAATTGCATTCGTTACATATATCTGGATCAGCAACCGTCATATTTATTTTATATTGCCTTGCACGTATTTAAGTACTCGTTTTGTTATACTGACCTTACTCGTGTTTTTTAAATGCAGTAATAGGCAATAGGTTCGAGGTTTTGAGTATTTTTGGTATCATGCATTGCAGTTTGCAGTGTTAAAATTGTTTTTTAAAGAAAATGCAAATCAAAGAATTTCAGAAATGTCCGGTCACCCCTACTGTCTGCCTGCTTTAGCAATCCACGGCAAACTTGTTCGAAATGTTTTCCTGGCATAAATACTTGTGCATATACCAATGTGCATCTGTGCATGTACTGATTACTGATGACAGCGTACATGTACACTTCTGCTAAATCGTTTTATCCCAATTTCGCTAACGGACGTATTAGTATCATATCATATCGTAATTCGTAATAATAAAATCAATCATATAACCAGAACCAGAAAACGATGCGTATTGTATTTTTGTATTGCATAAAATTGTTTCTATCTTCATATGTCTATTCTGCAAACACTATTCACAATCACAACTCACATCACATATATCTCGTGATTTTCCAATCGCCATTTAACGCATTCAGGGGTGCGGTCGGTGAAATACTTTCATGGCATATTATTGATAATAAAATATTAACAAAAATGCTATTAGAAAATGATTTAATGCGTCGACTGAGGGACTGGACTTAACATTGATGTGACTGTTGTGTTGTTCTCGTAAGTTCCTTATTCTCGTCAATTAAGTATTAAATTCATCACATTAAATGTAATTTACATTTTACAAATTACATTCACATCACACAGAATGTCCATATTATATATATATATATATATATACCACCGTCAATTATCACAGCTCTGTCTCAGTCTCACCCAGTGCAAGTATAAGTATAACAAAATTCGCTTCTTGTCAGAAAAAAGGAAACAAAAGAAGAACCTAAGACTTAAGATTTAAGACTCTCCATTTTTTTTACATACATGTTCGTTAAGGAAGTCATCTAGTGATATGCATTTGATAAGAAGCGAGACAGAATGCCACTTGTCGCAGTCGCATAAAGTACTTCAATTAAAACGGACAATCCACAAGAGACGCAGCTGAAGTTGTTCATATTGAAAGATGTGTTCAAGAGGAAGAACGGGTTGATTTCATTTTGTGTCCATGTCCACAGCCCACATTTGTTTTATTGTGGCATTTCCATACGCTTAAAACTGCATATCTTGTTAAGTGAGGTTGATGAGCTAGTATGCATGCATTGCGTTAAGGTTAACTGTATTATGCATTTGTGCACATGTATTTACTGAAAATACACATGCATACTCCAAAAGAAAGCGAAACCAGAACAGGTCTCATCTCGTTCGTTTTATTTTTCGTTCTGTATGATCTGACACTGATACTGTGATAATATTTCCTTTCCACCAGTCCAGTTTTTGTGGGATTCTCCGTTGGTTGGTTGAGTAAGGCAGAACTTACCCGATGCTATTGAGTTGAAGGAATAAACATCCGCCCAGCGGTAAGAATGTTCAAACTCGATCCGCAAAGTTAATCTTTTTG
>JAHZNA010002970.1:0-104234 GCA_027743935.1 Sinodicranocentrus sp. ZH6 | reverse complement strand
TATTAGTCATTTTCATGTTTCAGTGGTGTTTGTAATGGGGATCCTATTTTTTCGTTACATCTTATAGAGCTCACCTAGAAGGGTAGCTGTTCCTGTTTTAGTGAAAGATGGAAAGCCATGCGGAAGCTCAAACGGAGATGCAAATAGTACCTCAGGTGGGAGCGCGTCTAGTGGGTCGATTGTGAGCAATGTTGGAAATTCCGCATCACCCAATTCACAATCCTCTCTAGGCATGCCACCTAATTGTTCACAGGTTAGAAAATATTTAGAAAAATCATTGAGAATAATATGCTATCTTGAAATAAATGATGATTTTCTCTCTTTCTCTCTTTCCTTTTGCAAAAAAAAGATTTTCATGAATGCAATAATGTACTATTTTTTAGAGTGGCTCAATGGTCTCATTTTATCATCAATCATCGTCCGCATGCACCGGAAGTGGTTCATTCGGTGGATCCAGCTCATTGGCAGCCCTCGGAGGATACCAACGACATTCACTGACTCCTACGCTAGGGATGGGTTCTCATGCTTTACCACATCATCAACAGCAACAACACCATCAACAACAAGCTGGGCTCATGTGTGGAACAACTTACCTGCCTCCGCTACAATCTCGAGCTTGGTAATCCTTTCCAAGAGAAAAACAAGTATTTATCAAGGTACTTAAGCAAACTTAATCACTTTACCCAGGAGCACGTAATCATCTTCAATCTGCTATCTTTGCAATTCAATTCACTGAAAGCATATTTACGAGTGGTAGAATAATTTATATTAAAAATGCAGTATCAATGGAAAACGGGAAAGCTCACATTGCCCCAACATAATCATACTACTATTCCGCTTGTATCCAGCGTATTTCTGATAGTATTCGTAAGTTACATACAGTAAAAAGTTTGCATCGTGTGATTAGTAATTCAAGTATTTCCCATTTATAGTACAATTAATTAGTGAGGAAAGAAGCTACAAATAGGATATTTGTCAGTTTTTAAATTAGTTAATTAAAATAGCAATTGTAGATATGTACAGACAGTCTTATGGATAGCAAATTCAAACACAAAACTCAATTCGTAAATCGTAAATTTCCAAGAATTGAGAAACATTTTTAAGTTCAGAAAAGAGCAGACAACTGCTTTTTCTCAAACTCATTTCTACAACTTTTGAGACATCATTAACAGTATTATTTAGTTAGCTGGGAGAGAAAAAGGAGAAAAAACCAGATGACTTTTGAAGTGTTATGCAAGTGGAAAGAGACTTTTCCCCTCTAGCTGCTTTCCACTCCCCGGAAAGTGCAGACGACCACGAATTACCAGCTCTTTCGTCGTCATCCTTGTCGACGGACGACGCTTGTTTCAATTCAATCGATCGAGTTTTTCCTCCTCCTCATCTTGAGTTCTATAGTGGTACTGGTGTGTGTGTGTATGTTGACTCTAGCAAAAATAGTTCGTTGCGTTTCCAGTAGGCACACACAATAGACAAGGAAAAACAGACAGTGTGCGTTGGAAACCCGTGAAGAAATCAATTTACCACTTGCTTATTTACTGAGTGTGCATGTGTACTCTGTATGTGTCCTCCATGATGCGCCTGGCCCCTGGAAAGCTATTCCAAAAATCCAGAGAGCAAATTCAAACGCACTAATAAAGTGAAGTCAAGACTGGAGAAGAGGAGTAGGATATGCAGGGTGATGTACTCTGCAGGAGAGCGTAAAAGCACACAAATAAAAGCTAGTGGAATGAAAGGGGCATTTGTGAATTTTACAAATCTATTTCAGTTTCAAACTAATTACCGATTCGGAAATAGAATGATCTACGAAAGTGTATTTGTAATAATATACATGGTTTTTATTCAAATTGAAAAACCTCAAATGCAATTCCAGTCAGGATAAGCAAACTCTGAATTCATCCCTTGGTATACATCATTAACAGTTTAGTTTCACAGTTGAGTTCACTCCGTTTATGGATGAAAATTGGTGGAGGAAAGTGGAATTAGTGAAGTTAAATACGAGGAAGGGAGTGGGGATATGCTTGTTAGTTTTTAGAGATAATCTAATTTCAGGAAAGCCTTCTCAAGCGATCAGCATCATAATCTTATGTTACCCCGTGTTTTACCGTTTCCAGTGAAAAATAGATTTCTTTGGCAAGCTTAGGATTATTGGATGGAAATGGTGAAATATGTTTTAAAATCAACATTTAAAGTTTATTTCTTGATCTCTTTCAACTTCAGTAAATTCTAGTTAATTAAACTTTGAACAGTAAACTTGTAAATCTTGGCTGAAAATGAGTATAAAACTAAATATCAAAAATGCTAAAAAACGTCGTATATTAATAGTGTAGTTTGGGTATTTAGTAGTATATTTGAAATACTGGCTCTTAAAAAAAGTTCCTTAATTGTAGTCATATTCTACACCGAATAGTTATTGTGTTAGTCGAACCACAGGTAAAGGTGAATAAAAGCTGGAAAGGCTTAATGCTAAAAATATTAAAATTATTGTCCGTTGTGTGTACATAATTTTTGTAGGCTACAATTTGAAAATATAATGCAGACGTGATATAATTATATATGCTATTAATATAATTAAGATTTACAATCGATTCCGGTTTGTTTCGGTATATATATAATAAATCCGAATTTACAGAAAAACACTACATTTTTCAATGTGAATAACATTTTATGATCATGATCCAGTTTTCCTTGGTAAAAGGTTGCTTTACATAAATTTTCATGTACTCATAATGTGAAACAGGTGGAAATAACGTGGAAACCTTTAAACTAATGGTATTACACGGTACATTCCGTAACCCTACTCCAATCAACCAACCCACCGTGAGGTCATAGTCATTATTGACAATCACACTATCACTATTTTATCAACACTTTTCACTTTGAAGGGAGCAATTTGTGGGAAACAAATTACTTTTCTCACAGTCAAAATCCCATTATATTCTGAGACACAGCAAGTGAAACCATGTCATTCTTTACCCCAAATGTCTCACAATAGGAGTAAAAGATAACATCTTTAAAATCATTTTTGTTCGAAGGCAAAATCAAATTACTTACTTATTCTCCTCTCTCACAAACAGTTTGTCAAGTAATGATCCACACATGAGCGACTCTTGTGTTATATCATATCCCCCTTCACAATTTTTTCCCCTCAAGGCACCAAAATTCTCTCCCATGTCGTCCGCCTGAGTCAATCTCTTTTCAAAACCAGAGAATCAAATCTTATCCACATCATGAACCCCAAATAATCACAAATATTTCCACTCTGATTGACCTCAGTTAGGGTTTTAGATCCCAGAAAGAAATCCAAAGTTGACTGAGCACAATTCAATTTATTCCAACTCTGTAAGAAAAATGACAGCAAACTTGAATATAAAAAAGGAAAAGGGGGAAATCAATTGAGTGCAGAAGATGGAGAATTCATTGCCAGCCCTGAATTCACAATTGTGGAGCTACACCAACCCATATTTTGTCAATTGAGAATGCATTGGAATTTTATGTAAACTATATGGCATATTTTACAACTTAAAAACGTAATCATATTCATAGTTTCCTCCCAATCTTTGTAAAAAAATTTCAACAGGACTGTAAGAATTTGTACCACACTTGTCTTGGTAGATTTGTACATCATTTGAAGCACCCATAATGTACCTCACATTTTTTATAATTCACAACATTTCCTCCCACATTTAACGCTCGGATATACGTTCCCTACTCTTTTTACATGTTGCATTTTGCTGGAATCTTGTTTCGTAACTGTAAACCCTTGTTTCCAGTGAAAAGTCAGCTTTTGGAATTTGCTTAAGGCTGTCAGCCTGAATCTCGTAAAAAATTTAATGGTCTCCTGTGCTCACAAGCTGTAAACAAGATGTAGACATTTTCATTGTTGAATATTTTGTAAAGGAGTGCAAGCAAACACGAATGCAACAAAAACTTACGATCTTTTCATCACTTCCCTCACTCCCCTTTTTGGCGCATAATGCAACCCACCGTGTAGTCTGTAAACGGGAGTTCATCAAAATCAGACATCATTATTTATCACGAGCAGGATCTCGACAACGATGGCCTGGCACGATGCAATGAGAATGTTATGTATACGTGAATTATCCTTTTTTCATTTGGAACGGCGGCAGAAGAAGTTGTGGTGGTTTTAGGAACAACTTTTTTTTTGCTCAGCATTGCCTCTTGCTATCCTGATGAATGCAACGAAGAGGGAAAAAAATGTTGTAAAGGGTGAGATGCACTTTTTCGTTTTCATCAATGACAAAACTCAAGCCAAGTAAGCAGTTCGTGAGTGAAGTGATGAGACCTTTGCTTAACTCTTCAAACTGGAGAATTGGTTGAATACGAAGGAAAAAGCTAACTTTGATTTTTATATAATTTTCATCATGCTTTTCTAACCATATGAATCATCATTGGCGGATTCATATATATAATACATAAATGACAGTGTTGGTATTGTATGATGCTATGATAGTACACGACGAGTCTAGAACGAACAAATTGCTGAGTTGGTGTCTAACAATCTTGGTTTACGAGGGTGAGGTCGAATGCTTTTTTTCTGAGGATACACAACAGTGAGTAAGTTATATAACTGTGGTGCATTATGCATCCTGCTACCACTTGAGCTGAACAATGGTCTCGCAATGCAGTCCTGCACAGAAAACTGAAGTAAGGTGGGTTACACAAGAGAGGAAAATCAAGTTATCCAGTTGAGTTTATTGATTGACAGCGTTGAATGTGGCTCCAGCAAATTGGTAAAAGAGCTTCCTGGCTTTTTTCTTTAGTTTACAAATAGCGTATTAGATTCGTAGCTACACAAAAAGTGGAAAAAGCTGTAGAGCAATATGGCTATGAGTAAAGGTAATATTATGAACTTACATGTCTGGGGATAATGAACATGTTGTAAGAAACCCCAGTTTGTAAGACATAATCCGACTTCACTGTGTCCAAATGAAGTTAATTTTTCTATCCTGCTCACACAACAAACTGTCTGGAATTATAATTAGCATCAATTTTCCTATCATAAAACTGTTACGAAAAATGTAAAAATCGTACAAGTCACGAGAAATGAAATTTTATTTTATTGAATCTCATTCAAGCTTGCGACGGTCTACTGCTTTTACGTGAAATTCCAAAAAAAAGATGCTTGGTGTTTGAGTTTGAATGTGCATTGTTAATTTGTTAACGTTTGGTGATACAGTACAAATGTACAGAAACATACTGACTCATTCATGATTCATGATAAACATGAATTATGAATGAATTTCCCACGCTGTGCTAGGTTCGCATTAAACTCCATTCTTGTGGACATGTGAAACCGTGTTTGCAAGTTTTTTATTTGAATATTTATACAAATATTTCTTTCGGAAGTCACGTCGAACCGTAGGTTGTGAAAAGAAATATATAAAAAATCCATTGAAACTAAAATCAACTTCTATATCACATCTCTCACGACACATCAATTCAATGACACAAACATCAACATATTCAGACAGTTTTTTATTAAAAATTCTGCATTGAAAATTCACGTCAACGTGAAAAGAAAAAAAATTGCAAACAGATCTCTCTCTCAAATCTTTCGCAGAAAGACCTGTCTCCTGTCATGAGCTAGTAACTATTATGTTGTCAAACAGAATCTTTCATTCAAATCCATTTCCTCTTTGAATATGAATGAGAAACGGAAAAAAATCATTTTCTTATGCTAACTTCACCCTTTCACTATAAACTAACGGCAGTCCTTGTCAAGTAGTGAATCAGAGTAATAACGGATATTTGTTTGTTTGCTCTTCGGAACACATATTTGCATTATGAGAGGATTCCTGGAAGATGCTCGGGAAACAAATTTCAACGCTTTCCACTGGCAAGAGAGAAAGAGGACGTCGTCAGCTTTCAAGAGATTATCTCTGTAGTGTTGGGTAAGATCCATATATATAATATATTTTCCAAGGGTGTGAGATGCGGGCGGTCTGCAAATGTCATCCGAAATTCAAATAAAACCCGAAATATTCAACGGGGAACATTAAAATAGCCAGATTACAAACTCACATTTTAGCTCTCCCGTAATATGAAATGTATTCACCACGAGAATAATTTCCAAAACAATATCTCCCCGACTGTTCTCCACACACGAAAATCAAGTGAAAAGCTTGCCCGCATATTATTAAGAGAAACTTGTGTGTGAAAGGTTGAATATGCCACGAGTCAATAAAGGAACTGGTAAATTCGTATTTTATCTCTGAGTTCATCTTAAATTCAGATACGAATTCTTCACCATCAAAACACGAAACGCCTGCCATACAGGCGTCTCTTATTCTCCAGTAATAACAATAATATCCATGACCAGTTTATCAACTCCAGATTCCATATTGTCACCATCATCCAAAGCAGCAGAGGCATCGGAGCGTGTGCGCTTATGACAGGATTTGAGGAAACTGATGACAGCCGAGGAATAAAAGGGAAAGCTAAAACGCAAAGAAAAAATTGGAGAGACTTTTGGTGGACGGAAGGAATCTATTTCGTGGAATAAAATGTTGCTTTGATGTGGGTTGTTGGTTTTCCAGGAACACGAACGAAGAGAATGTAATGCGAGAAAGAGGGATCTAACTATATAGATGCTAGTTATACATTACATTCGCTGCAGAAGCTGGGTTGGGGTGTTTTGGACAGATGAACGGAAACTTTGGCTCTTGTGTGCTTGCTCAAGTAGTAAATTATTTGGCTTCATCGTGAATTCGTGAGGCAAAAAAATAAACGCGGTGTGGACTTTAGTGTGATGCTGCTTTTTCCTGGTGGTGATATATCCTTTTCTGCTTTAGTCACTACCGTGTAATAATGTATTGTGATAAGCGGTTGAGTCAGTAGGGAAGCCAAAGCCTACTCGCTAATGGAATATAATAACAAAGCGTCAAGTTCCTTGGGATACTGTTGAAACGAGGTGGACAAGCGTGCCCAAATATTTATTGATGGATGATGAAATGCGGGTGGTGGCAAGAGGCGTGCGGTTGACAGTAGGAAAACGACTTGTTTCCAATTGAATTTATTAACTGGTGAGGTTATTATGATGAGGATTGGAATGTAAACGAGGTTGATTTTCTCCAAGACAGGGTTCTTTTACATCGAGACGTCTTATAACGATATGGTAATAGAGAAAAACGTGGATTTACTCATACTAATTCGTGTGGTCCTTGTTCAGGTGTTAAAATTGTTCTAGCTTGAGCTCTGCAGTGTAAAAGCTTTGAAGTTTTGAAGGCTTGGTTCAATATTAATGACCTCAAAAATCCAACTTACAGCTTGCTATTTTATTTCTTGATCAAATTAAATGAAATGTCAAAATAACAGGAGACATATATCGACCCTGTATAGTCATCATTTATAAAGGATTTCTTGTAGTGTCATAATCATTAAAAGATAATATGAAGATTTAGTTAACATTGCATCAATTTTTAAAATAATGTATAATTGTATTTTTATGGATTTTCATAAGTCAATTTTTATCATTTCGTTATTGTCAACTGTTTGTCCCTGAAAGGAAGAATAAACATTTGAAAATCTTAGAATATATAGTATAATTACATGAAAGTGCCCTCAGCTGTTGTTACTGGGAATCAATCATTATCTTAATATGCCAACCCCATTATAGATAGATTGAACTTTTGTTTTAAGTATTATTAATCTGTGTATCTACGGTATAATATGAATTTCTGCACAATTTATAAAACTGTTATCGCCGTCGAACTATTTCATTGATAAAAATAGTATTAAATATTGTTGCGTAATTCAAATATTCTTATCTTACAATTACCTTCCTAATCCCTTATCTTTAAGCCCTGCTATCATGTCTACTTTACTTTAAAACGAGGAAATACATTAAATTAAAGTATTAATGTATTGTCCGGATCACAATTAGTTTTAGTAGTGCATAGGGATTCTCAATTCTCAGCTCGTGATTCATCGAATTTTCTTGATAAATTTCCCATTCCAAATCTTCAATCCGTCAGTAAGACAGCTTCCACATGTTTACACTTTGGTTTAGGAATTTTAAGCTAATGGCTAGTCAAATAAATGACAAAGCTAAAATGCCTACAAATATTAAATCACATTGCGCACTGGCAACACATGCCAACAGAAGCATGCCGTCATTTTTATTCCTGTTCATGGGGGCAGTGTTATCTTTGTCTTTAGAAATGTTAAAAGTACACGAAATGAAATACGTTTGTTGTTCCGTCCTTTCCTGAATTGAGAATTGCTGTATCTAATACGATGGATGCACAATGTACATAAAATTCATTACAATTCAATTGACTTAAACCACATCTAAAACTTCAGCAATATTTGTAGTTTTCTCAAAAAAAACTGAAGTTCATCATAAAAGATGGGTTCTAACGGATTTAATAAATCTGTCTGGTACGTAGTAGACACTCGACTTGTTAACAAATCTATAAAGAGGATGCGCCTATGCTGAAATATGTTATTTGTGTTAGTGAGCATTGTTCTGCTGAATCATGACATTTTCCCTTCTTTTTTTGTTGGTCATTTTGTTTGTCATGTAACCGTGCAGCACGCCAACGTACATACATTTAATAAAGAAATGATACGTGGATAAGATATTATTCAGTGAGTTTTGTAGGATATGACGAGCAAGCAATATGAATTCACATTATTTCACATCCGAAATTATAAAGGCATAACATGTTTAAAGTTTAAAGGTAGCATTACCCCATATTCATCATGAGGAATTAATGTGATGCGCTGAATATGTCTTATTATATCTGTAAAAAAGGCCTTACAAATGCTGCTGACGAAATCCACTCTCATAAAACTCGTCTACAGACAGCAATAATACATCAACGGAGGATTTTTCAAGTGTCCACTTGTAGCTCACTCAGGTTTCATTTCCCTTTAATAACAGCCACCACCACCACAAAATCCTGACTACTTCTATCTCTTTTTAATTCTCACTGTTTCTTCTGCAAAACAAGGAAAAGGAGAGAACAAACGCCTTGAATATTTTGTTTGATGAAATACATTCAAGCTATTACTTTTCTGTTGCATAGAAAGATACGAAGGTTCATTTCATCTTTGTAGCATGTAGTTTTGTTATAAGGAAAAATATGTACATATGCACAACTTTAGTCATTTTCTTATTCCTTTTGATGGTGATAACCATTTTCTGGATTCAAGTATAAGCACAGATATTTCAATACAGGAGACAAGTTAGTATGTCAACACAAGCTGGTGATGCCTTCTGTATGAGTGGAGTACACACGCTTTAGTCATTCATATAAGGTAAAGTAATCGGCGTGGGAGGGCTTGTCATTATTATTTTCTTATTTCTTTTATGTGTACTTTGCTCAAAATTCCAAGCACTTATCCCATCCACGACGAGTACTTGTCTTTCTCTTTTCATCGCTTTCTTGTTGCGTGTGATGTGATGATGAGTTCTCCAAGAGTGAGTAATCCAATGCTCTGAGCTACTTGTTCACATATCAAATATGAAATTGTGTGGCATTCTCTTATGAGCCCGTTGAAAAGTACATGACACCACAACAAGGTGAGTAAAAACCAGAAGCATATTTTCTCATCGAGAAACACGGTTGAAGAAGTGGTAGCAGTGGTATAAGGAGACGGAAAGTGAAATAATGGCATGGCTCAGGATTCCACTTGAAGACTCCAGAGAGTCATACAGAACGGTATCCTTATGTAAATCCATACATTATACACCGTGTACTCAAGGAGGAGAGACTTGCTTGAAAGGAATTTTTTTCCCATACTTGCTCATTTCTTTCTGCCAGCAACAAACACTAGTTTTTAGACATTTTATCCAAATGTTCAAATGACTAAACAGGCATCAAGATACAAATTCTTTGAGATTGTAAATATTTAAATAAAATCTGTAAAAAGTGACTGAGGATCTGAGACTATTTGCAAGTCATTCCTTGTAACATTCTTGTTTAGTCTTGACAAATCATCATCGTAAACATTCCCACTGTAGTCTTAAATGCATAAATTAAATACACAACAACATTTTAATATGCAGCACAATAGGCATAGAATGGAATGAAACTATGTTAAAACAAAGACCAAACTAAACTATGGCTTCAGTACTTTCAGCACAATGTGCTACCGACACGTGGGTTGCGAATTGCAAGGAGATAAAACAAATATTTACAGGTTATTTTTAACGCTTACGATTCTCGCTGGGATGCGGCTTAATGTTAGCAAGACGTTTATATAAAATGCAAATACAATTGTCTTTCAAATAAATAAATAATACTTCATAAGTTGTAACTATATACAGTTCATTGTCTGCCTTAAAACCTCACTTTTTTTAACAAGCTTGCTTAACGAGTGAAGGTCAATAAGCATTGTAGAATAAAGGGGCAGTAATGATCATTGAATAATTTTGAGAATGACATCACTTGCTCATGTTTGCTGTCGACAATATCACGTCTGTTGTAGTTAAGCTGATTTGTATCTCATTAAAAACAGCCGCAGCCACACAGAAAAAAAAATCAGCAGCAGGACTCACACTCCCAACAAAAGTTTGGAACAGTGGGATAACAAATTTGACGAAGATATATAATATTCACATTATTTGAGCTCACAACTCTCGCGTCACTTCATTCGTAAAATTTGTTAGGGTGAGTTAAAGCTCTAATATTTAAGAACAACCAAATATGCATCAGAGGTTGGCTGCACTGTGGGGGGTCAATTAAAGAGAAAGCCGATGGAAGGAGGTTCCAAGTGGTTATAAAAAATCCTACCTCTTCATTCAACGACATCATGTTGACTATGCATACTCCCGTGCATGATGCACACCAACCTTCGTCAAATGTATGAAGCTTCAAAGCATACCTCTGTCTTTAATCGTACTTCAATAATAGGTATTTCGTTGAGCCAAAAAAACTCTTTCATTAGTTTTGATTTTGGAGATCTACACAAAGAGGAAATGTGCGATGAAGAACTCTTTTTTTACATGGGTGTATGTTTGAATTCAACTATGCGGATGGGAAACCGAATGAGAAAATCCCTGAAAAGTCACGATTCTCCGCTTTTGATTTTTACTTCATTCGACAATTTTTGTTTCTAGTTAGGCACGGTTTTTAATACTTCATTTGAACGTTTTTCTCTTTCTCTAGGTTTGGGCTATTAATTAGCGAGCGATGCAAAAACTCTGAAACACAACGACGCATTCAATATTCACAAGCAGACATTCTATACCTTACAATCATATACTGTGTAGGTTCATTAAATTGATGACAAACGTATAAATTGTATCAGCATCAAACTTAAGTAAAATAGGATTTTTGGTGTGTTGTATTTAACTAACGTTAACTACGTATTATTTTTTTGTCAGATGTTTCATAAATACATAACTTTGAAGACTCGTTGGGAAAGAGACCTGAGATCAATAAATCAATCACGAATCGACAATGCTCTCTTTACGCCACCACACATCATGCAAACAACTGGGGAGAAAATCCCAATACAATGTTTTAATAACAATTTGAAAGGTGAGTTCCCTCTGAACAAGTGTCTGAATAAACAGAGCTTAAATATCGGAAGTAATACCAATAATCACCAGGATATTAGTCGCTTGCTAAATACATCCGCCATCAAACGTGTGTCCCATTCCAATAAAATGAGATATTTAATACCACACACAAACATCCATACTACTCGCCCAGTCTTGTGTTTCAACCATCCAAATTATTTTTGATCGCAATATAACTTTGCTCACCCACAGAAATATAAAGAGCCTGCTTAGGGAGAAATGTGATACTTATGAACCCTCATGAAATGAAATCCTGGGTGATGATCATCCTCCTCGAATCATATACCTTATTCACAATATTCATCGCGAAAGAACACAGACGTGTGTCTGGAATCGATTCTATTTTTTCATGACAGTCCCTTCATTACGAATGCTCAACACAGCCTCCCTTCAACTCTTCCTCAACAGCTTCCTGTTAAAATGAGCGAATCCTGTTCAGAGGTTTTCGGTTTTCCAACTAACCTGGAAAAGAACATGTTCACAATGGTTTATACATTTATACCTATATATATCCTCTCACAATCAGTATATTTTACAAACACTAGTCCACTATCCAGATTTACGTTCCTGGAACGGATAACAATGTATATATGGCATTATTGGAATCTCTGGAAATAGAGATGAAGGGAGAGAGAAGAGTTTCGAGGAAAGTTGGAGAACTCATCATCATGCCAAGCCGGCATCTAGGAGCAACCAGCGCTCAAGTGGCCACTTCCGAGCAATCTTCTTTCCACGGAGGAGTAATAATACATAACGTGAGAGAGTCATGACTCCTAATAAATACGCCTGGTCTCTCTCCCCAGCTTCCAAAAGTTGCGAGGGATCACAAGTAGCGGATGGGGAAAGACTTGGCATGACGAACAAGCTCAAACTTTACATTTAATTTTGTTTCATCATCTCATCCTCCTTCTCAAATCCTTGCATGCATTTATCAACTTGGAATCTTGTAATCGTACATATATGGGGAAAATGCGAAAACTTCAGGTAGGAAAATAAGCACGAGAACACATTATTGCCAGGGATGTGTAATAAGAGAAAGTGAAAAGGAATATTTTAACCTGCTCGGAGAAAAATAGATTAAAAACTTGCTCCTGACTTGAACTCATGGGAGAGAAAATGATGCCCGATTACGAATTTTTCATCACATTTATTTGACTGAGAGAGGGAGACTGATCTCTGATCTGGTTTAATGAAAACTTTCCAGAGCGGAATAAATCCTGAATATGTTTGCATATGCACTGGAGAAGGGATGGACTGAAAAGTTGAAGTAATTGGAATACCTTAGAACATACCGCGTTTATTCGAGCTAAATGAAACTGTGAGGTGGTGGAAACTTATCTACCTGCTACATACCTCCCTCTGGGATCCTTCATTGGGAAATATAATACAACAATGAGTATCATATTACCTCATTCCCTTTGTCCCGTTATCGGGGTACATCTATCGTGGTGTGTTTTGTCAGCAGGTAAATCTGATGATCGTAATTTGTTGACAATCTGCTTGTAATCACAAGCGGATTTGGAAGGCAATTAGAGGATTTTTTTTCAGAACGTTGAGTCACCCTTGTTGTTAGGAAGTTACAGGTATTCCCGGTATTATTTTGTTGATATTGTATTATCCTTGTTGAGAATAGAGTGATCCAGGAATATTGTTGGCAATACTTCTTGGGAGTTTTGAAACTGGTTATTATGATAACCTCAATATAATCCGTCAAGTGTTTACGGCAAGCAGCAATCAAAATATTTATGGCGTCCTTATAATAATACCGTGAAATGGAAAAAGGGTTGGTAATGTAGCAAAGCGGATTTCCCTTGTTATTCAAAGGATCAACCCTTTCCTCTATACAAACTAGAAAAGCTCAATAAGCTCCAGCTCAACTTCTCCCTCTAAAAGGGAATATTTATCGAAAAGCCTTATAAGCCATTCGGAGTCTAGTTCCTCATCTTCACAAATAGTATTTCCTGTTAATATTCAATATTATATGAAACAGTACAAGACCCACGAGAAACTCATCTTGAGAAGAATCATCTATATCAAAATAATACGCGCTCCCTCTACAATAACATTCACCTCCATCGTAATATTTTCATTTTCCATTTTCGCATTGTTATTTAGTTTCAGCTCCGATGGGCTTTATGTGGTCGCGTACAACATATAAAAAAATGTTATGGAGTATATGGTATTGGTAGACCGAATAATATTTGTTTATTGTTCATCTCACAATGTCCGCATGATCCCCTGGATGCTATGGTCTTCTCTCATGACCAAAATAAATGATAACAATAATTCAGTCTGAAGAATAATAACAATTGGCTTTTTCTGAATTTTTCAAGTGCACTCTTATCTGCCAAACGAAGGTAAACACACAAGACTGGTATGAGATGAGTTATCTATTGAATTTTTCATTTTCCTCATGAGATTCAACCTAGGATGAAATACAGATGTTTCTGAGAGTCGCATCCATTGTAAAGTATAAAGTATTTTGGGTAGAGTATTGTCTTGGGGTGTTTTGTGTCAAGCAAAAATCTGTAATAACACAGGCTCAGAACTGAAAATAATGCTGCTCAGCTTTGCCATTTTCATGGAACATCTTGTAAGTGTACTATGACATCCCTAGAAAATTCGTGTCTTACAATACCATCATCTTGTTATGGAATTTTTATCTTCAAATGTACAAAACTGCAGTTGTCACCACTTGTAGAAAACATCATTTTGGAATTTAAGGTGAGAATATTATTACGAGGTAAAGTATGAAAATTCAATATTTACACAATAATAAGGTCATCCAAGTATTCTAGAAAAAAATAATGCATACTTGGGGGTGACAATTACTTTGGCAAGAAGGGATATATTAAATTTTGTCAAGAGGTCCGAAACGTGACGTTAGGTGACAGCTTCAAGTCCACTCAATCACATAAGGGCCTTATCTGCTTGTGACTTTGTTATGCTAAAGGGGAACTGAGAAAAAAAATGTAAAAATGTTTTCGTGTCCTGACGGCAAGTGGACAGGAAAATAAAAATTTCTTCGATTCTAATCCGTGGAATGATTCTTTTCTCAGTACAGATTGCTATGCATCATCGTTTCAACTAATGAAACAAAAAAATGACAGACTTGCAATAGGTTTTTACTGGAATTCAGAATTCATCCCGTCTCCTAATCATTTTGACATGACGGGTACTTATACGTGTCATATGTATTCAAATTCGAGTATTATTATTTTTTGACCAGAGCTTGTTTTTTNAATGAAACAAAAAAATGACAGACTTGCAATAGGTTTTTACTGGAATTCAGAATTCATCCCGTCTCCTAATCATTTTGACATGACGGGTACTTATACGTGTCATATGTATTCAAATTCGAGTATTATTATTTTTTGACCAGAGCTTGTTTTTTATAGAGATACTGTCTAATTCCTTTTTATAATGACCTTATAATAGGAAATAGGACTAAATACTAGTAGATGAGCTGCATATCTTATATGGGATGTGCATTGGTATGATTCAATTGAAAGCTCAATATCTTACAAATGTTGACGGTTGATATACAAACTATCAAAGTTTACACTTGTATAATACGGAGTAAAAGCCAATAAAACGTTAATAAGGATGATGTTGTGGTTATATTTACTTACATCTTAAAATTTGCCGCATACCAAAACTATTAATAGCAGATTAATGTTATACCAAGCTAAGATTGTTCACAAGGGTGAAAGTTTGCAAGACAAACGGAATAACATGCATAACACATAGCTGTTACAAAGTGAAGGAAATTGTATTCTACGAACTTTCTTCTGTCTGCCTCCTTCCATTCGTTTTTCTCCTTACCCACTCGTCTTTTTCAACTTCTGGTGTGTCTCTGCTCCTTCCCATTTTCATTTCTTTTTTTCCTGTTGCAAGAAGAAGAAGGAATACATTTCTTTTCACATTTTTATTTGGCCAAGGCAAGCATGCCTTGATGTGTAGTGTGCAGTATGTATTTTTTGAGTGTTTCCTTTTTGTTAGATTGTCTCGCTCGCAATGCTGATGTCAGACATGGTAAAGTTGCCTCGCTTCGTTCCATCTGTATTTTTCTTGGTTAGGTTGAGGAAAGAAGAAAAGGAAAAAGGTAAGAAGAAGAGAAAACACTTGACAACTCCATGGATGTATTCAGTTTGAAGCACTCTTCCCAAATGCCAATAATACATATTATACATAATATATCAGAGAAAAATAGCTACAAAACTAGGGACGCGACGGACAAAACCCAAACGTACCTATATAACATCCTTTCGACGACACAGCTCTCGAACATTTCATGCACAGCAGTATTGTTGGGTTATTGTGTCTTGTGCCCACTATTTTTCTACGGTTAATGTAAGTTGGAATATAAAAGTTTGCCTTTCGAGTGGCTTCCTCTCTTGAAACATTTCGTCAGTTTGGATTAGCTTTACTATAGTACATTGTCAGTAGTTATGATATTTATCTATACCTATATGTTTCAGACATATTATGTATATACGCACTACACACTGTATAGTGTGGATTGAGCTTAATATTGCGTCAACTTTGCCTTCATTTTCAATTTCGAATGAGATCGTTCAATTGGATGGGACTTTTGAAGCTTTTTTTATTATGCTTTTCTTACAAAATCGGGAAGTTTTTTCAGCAAAATTACTCTTTTAAAGTTCAACATTTGTTGAATTACCAAGTAAATTGAATTCAGTTATTGCCACTGTTTAAAATTAGCTTCATTTGCTATGAATTTTGTCCGTTGTCTCCCATATTTCATGAAAAACTTCATAAGTTAAGGTGGTATCATATATTTTGAAGTCTAATGTCGGATATATGTGTATGTATAATGTGTGTAAATTTTTTCTGAAAAAAATAAATCATTATTTAAGTGCACACTAGGAAAACATAAACTGTAGAGGTTTTTTGACCACTGGAGGACCCTTGGCTTCAACTGGAGATGTCCAAGTATACACACGATAAGAGGCTGAGTAGTGAGACAGAAGAGAATTGAGGAGACAGTAGTCAGACGAAGAGAGAGAGAAGAGGGACTTAAAGCTTGTATACATATATACAGAATGGATGACAAGTGCTAAAATAAAATGAAATGATCCTGTTGATGACGATAGTACTTATATGGAGAGAGGTAGCAGCAGCAACTCCAAAGTAGGGACAGAAAACGAAAAGATAGCATATGATGATGGTTCTTGCAATGGCACTTGGCATCAGTTGCTATATTTGTATTAGTAAAAAAAGTCGTTTTGAGCCAAGTGGCAGTTTTACATAGGAGAACACACACTACGTATTTCAGATGAGAGTGAAGGTTGTGACGACGACTTGAAACTGGTAAGGGTCCTTTCTCCTCTACTTTCTGATAATATGCTTTCGTCCGCCGATGATATGGTCGGCGGGTCGTCCATGAGTGTCATCTTGGTGGGCAACTAAGAGCCATTGTCGGCTTGTTCTTCCACTTCTCAATGATTCTTCTCCATATCGCCCAAGAGTTGGTGTAAGTAAAATGTAAGAGTGTACTGAAGAGAAGAGGTCGGAGAGGAAGAGGTGCGAGTATCACTAGTTGTACAGGAGCAGTAAGTTTTTCCATCGTCATGATGGTGGTTGGTGGTGGTGATGATGATGATGATGATGACGAGGACGACTTGACTCTCAACCAAAGAGAGTAATCACTAATAGTAGTCATCGATTTCCCTGAAAGTGAACTTCACTTCGAGTCAACATTGCATGCAAGAAAGATTGATCAACTCGCCACCCAAGGAGGGAAGCTATAAGGGTGATGATTGTACATCAAGAGCAACTTCAAGCGGAAGGGGACACTCGCCTTTGACTTGGCTTGGTACGAGACGCTTAATAATAGTAATCAAGATAAAAATGGTAAGTGCTAACTAAGATAGCGTAACAAAACAAACTTATTTTTTTCAATTGTAATTCCAGTTTCAGAAAACAGAAGTTGGATGTTATAATGCATGCATGGAGTACTTTATGAATTGATTTAATCAATCCATTCGTACTGTTTGGCAAATTGTTTTTTATAATTCATTTTTATTCCAAGATAAATTAGACTGGTCACAAGCAAGATGTTCAAATTCATATTTATCATCAGACCAAAAATGTGCGATGATATATAAATAAGCTAATGGTGTCTACATGCATTATAGAGTTTTACTACAGCCAGTGTACTTAAAAAATAGTTCTAGATACGTGGTTTATACGTTGTACAAATCTTTTCTTAAGTGCATTAATAATCCCTTCACCCTCATCATTTTACCTACTTCATGTTCTCTTCTCTTTCTCTCTCTTCTCATTTAAGCTCTTGTAAGGGTGAAGAATCTTCAATTCTTCATGTAAAAAGGACCCTCGAGCATTTTTGTGAAAAAAGGAGTTAAGAGGATGCCAAGTCAAATCCACAGATCTGTGAAATATTGCTTTCTTTTCTTCACTTGAGTAAAGCTGTGAAAAATGTGTGTAGAATTACAACTTAAGGATTCACTCTTGTGTAAAATGGACGTTGCGCATTATCTAGGTGTTCAAGTTCAAAATCGTTGTTGAACTTTTACATTTAGTAAAAATCGACACTAGATGTAACATATAAATATGAGAGAGAAGACAAGAATAAAAAAGTAATATTACGGATTATGTCATTTCCATTTTTGCCTTCAATAAAAGCATCCTTTTAGAAGAGTTAATGCCCTGTGAATTGCACACTCTGCAAGAACGGCTTATTTCACATGTGAAGTGTTTAAATCTCATATGAACCCGAAACGGAAAATATACCCGTTCGCTATACGTCCTCTCGATTAGACGAACACTTAAACATTTGGTGCAATAAGGATTTTAGTTTATCAGTTTTTTATTATTTATTCTTCTTCCGACTTCCAAGTACAATGTGATGTGATGATGCATTCGATTGTGTTGAGGAAAAAACCCGTAGCGAATAATGCCAAAAGTATTTACTGAATGAAAGTAGATAGTTCTCTCACTCTTTCTCACTTACAGACCCTCTCCGGGACAGAACAGAACACTTAACCATAAGCTCGGTAAACTCTACAAGGATTTTTAGCTCAAGTCTGTTCCTGCCATATGATGTGACGATGGGTTTTTTTTCGAGAATGGAAAAAATGGAATGAAGTAGCTATCCATCCATATTAAGGATTTGTGGATATTGCACCGTTTAAAAAAGAGGGTAAAAAGGAGGCTTGAGGCAGCAAGTACTACTACAAGTAAGTACAAGTGTCCTTTACACAATACTCAACACAACCCTAGAATTTATTGATAGTCTTAGCACATAATTATAAAACGTAATCGTTCCTAGTGATGCTTATCACTTGGCAGTATCATTCTCAAGTGAAGATCTCGATCCTATAGGGATATATAGGTAGAGGTAGAGTAGATCCTTGGTGGACATATTCTAACAATCACTTTAGTTAAGTAGTCATTTCATCAGTCACTTGTAGACCTCTGTTAGTTTGTGTCTGTTCCAGTAAATTCAATGATGCTTGGTGTTGGTTTGGTTGTTGTGTACTTCTGAAGAATGTTTGGTGAAGTATTCTTTAAAAGTTGATATCACTTTACTTGATCATGAATGATGATACTTGTGGAAGTGTTCAAGTA
The DNA here is from genome assembly GCA_027743935.1 of Sinodicranocentrus sp. ZH6. Lineage (NCBI taxonomy): Eukaryota > Metazoa > Arthropoda > Collembola > Entomobryomorpha > Entomobryidae > Sinodicranocentrus > Sinodicranocentrus sp. ZH6. The sequence goes on along the minus strand of JAHZNA010002970.1, from coordinate 85,069 downwards.
AGTTAATGATACATCAGTAGAACAAAGAAGTTTTAGCAGTATGTTGATGAGCATACAAAAAAAACTATTTATCAAACTCAACGTGAAATTATTTAACGGGGTAGTGTAATGGTTTTAACTCATCACAATGATCACGAGATACTATTAATTCTGTATTTAAATGTTTTACAAAAACCATTTCCAAGTAAAATGGAAAATGGTGCATTTTTTCCTTGCCAAATTATTGAGATAAACGGTGTTGAGTGTACAATATAGAAATTTACTTAGCATGATTTGTTTAATTGTCTTACTTATAAAGTAATTTTGGTTTTTATCTTGCCTGCTCGCTACAAAGGTATTGTTCAGGAATTGCATTAGTGAAAAAGGCGACGCGCATTCAACAAAGCGGAAGAGCCGTGTGAAAATCTTGGATTTTCTCGAACATAATGGAATACCTACTTCCGCTTCATTTACCACTTGTACATAAATCCATTAAAAGAAATTAGTGAAGTTGAGAACATTACATCTCCACTAACAAGATTTCTATCAAAATGGTTTTGAATATATGAAGGTGCAGAGAGAATATTGCATTGACAAGAAGTCTGACTGCGACATCAGTAACGCATGCCTGCATCCTTGCCTTTTATATGGTTTTTTCTCATTCATATTTCAAGGATGACTTCACATAGACTATAGTATGTCCGTATGTGGTGGCCCTTGCCCATACCTTACCACAACAATCCATTGTTCCAAGCAGAGGTTGGGTAGCGTGAGTCGAACGCTGACTTGCAGACATGAATATCTTAATTTCAACTTTTCAACACTCAAACATGCATGGAGAAAGTCTGCCTGTGGGACTGTAGGATAGGGAATAAATGTTGTAAACGTGTGGGAACTTGATGTTATGATATGGATATGCACAGCAAGTCAGCAAATTTACAAAATCTTATCCATAAATCAGTTTCCAATACAAAGCATATACTATTGCTTGAATGATGGGAAAAAAGGGAAAATTTTTATCTGTAAGTACATCATCTTTCATTCATTCACTCATTCATTCTTTTATTCATGCTTCGTTGCATATTCTGTCCTGACGATTGCACACGTTTTGAAATATGATGGACTAGATCATGCTAGCATTCCATCCCAGATTGTGGTCCTGGGTTCTGGGTTGGTGTCCACTTGAAAATTTGATTTTACACGATATACGTTGTACTTACAATACTGAAGAAATTAAGCAACCATTTTTACATAATGCGTCCATTGCACCTTTTATATTCGAGGATACATTGTTCTTTGCTATTGAATTGTAATAAGACGAAAAAACATCACATAAGTATTCTGTCTGATAAAAGGAAAATCTTCAAATAAGTTTTGTCTATATTTCCAATTTCCGTGCGCTCGAGTAGCTTATTTGATATTCATTGACAAAAATGAAAAAAAAGAACCAGGCACGATCGGATTTTTCAACTTGACTTGTTTCACATTCTTGCTAACAATATTCTTATAAAAATGTTGAGCACTGATGATAATACGATGTACTGCTTACAAAAAGGAAAGCCAATGTGTCATATTCATATTATTCGTATTCATATTATTCACATCTTTTACATCTACATCCCTTTTTGGTCTTTGAATGAGTTTAAGTAGTTGTAGCAGCAGAAGGTCCTTGAAGTACTTTCACTTGACTAATAAAGAATATTTTAGAACAAAAGAAGTAGAAAGACAGCAAGGAGGCTTTTGAAGATTTCTTGATCCAGAAATTCGCTTCGTGGTTTGAAGTGGCAACTAGCTATTTTATAAGAGGACAATTTGTATTCGTAGGGGTGCACAAAGGTATATAGATATACCTACATATAAAGGCTCATACTTAATGTTTTTCTTACTGTTCCACCCGATTACATCATGGTAGAATGAAACTCAAGTACCTGTACGATGACAATCGGCCTGCAGGGGTCTTCGTTTTATGTGGAAAATGTATTTCAGTCTTTTTTCGTATGCATTGTGCCAGTGTCAGTGCTATGATACATATTTTTTATCAGACTACTGCATCTTAACTTTAAACAGTTTCATTACAATACATCACCAGCCTCGTCCTTTCATATGTAACGAAAAAGAATTTACTCTTTCACAAGTTTTAAGTGAATCGGCATTTCACAAACGAATGCGACAAGTCTCTCATTTCTCAATCGACAGTTTTGTATTGTGCTGTGAGCATTTAAAAACTATATGCCCATTGGTACGTACAATATTAAGACCATTATGCAGATAGTTTCTCTTTTATGTGTAACGTCATCAGATCATTTTTGTGTAGCTCTGCAGTTTCAAGATTTCGGAAGTTAGACTCACTGGGAGAGTTGGACAAGTGCTCTTACTCTTTACCAAAGTGGTTTCCCTCTAGGAGCATTGAAACAATTGAGGTACGAAAGAAAAGGAAGGATTGTCGACTGTCGGAATTGTTAGATTTTTATTGAATATGTGAATACAAATTGAATGCAGGATGGGTTACGGGTTATGTTATAGTTATTCGGAGCAAAAATGAGTACGACAAAGTAAAGAGAATATATGTTCCTAAAAGTTTTACATACATATTTTTGCCAAAGTATGCATATGAGATACTGTCGTAGTTGAAGTTTCCATCTTTCACTTTTCACATCCTCATCTGCAGATCAGAAGTTTCAGTTTAAACATCATGGGACGTAACCCGCATACACATTGTCCCACTTGAGAAACAAGCCTTGTGGGGAATTTTATGCGTGAACATTTGGCGTTCATTGTGTGTGTAGCTTTTTTGTTATATACGTGTTCTGTAAATCGTCTACTCGATTCAACCCCAAAATAAGGGCTCAGGCTCAAGTGGCTTTACGCTAGTTGAAGAAAGGATTTCACATTGTGAATCAGCTTCACGAGTTTAGCACGATTTACACAATTATTTCACAATACAGCAGTTACGCTATAAGGATATATATGTATGAGAATAAAGTCAATTTGGAAGAGTACTTATCTAGGAATGTACATTTAAGGCTTTAAGTATAACCACTCGGGCTTTCTTTATCTCCTTATTGTTGAAAGAATCGTCTTATTCCACATTGTCGCTTTCTGATAATATATCTATTCAGATAGATTACTCTAATACATTCAATAAGCATTTTAAAACCTTTTTTCTCATTTCCTTTGTCTATCATAAGTTTGATAAAATATTTACCAAAGTATACGAGTAATTGCTAATCACGTAGATATTTACTGAAATGGGGAATGGTGCATGTTTTTTTTTTATAAATGAGAGCTAAAAACTATTTTTGCAATGTTGAACGCAATCATTTCCCATCATTCTTTTGTATTAGTGCATACTGCATTGCATTTACTCATTAAAATTAAAAGCTACTCATATGTGTGCATAAAAAGAAGCCGTTGTCTTTATAAATCAGTTAAATTCATTTCACAGGAATATTTGAACCGACTTCGTGATGTAAGTGGTAGTAGGCCGCGCCGGCTGGTGATGCATAAGACTAGCATTCAAGGGCAAAAATTGTGTAAGTAATAAATATGGGTTGGCCGATTCGGGTAGATAATTTATTAGATGCAAACTGCTTATCGAAGGCTTTTGTAACACAAAACTATATTTTCATTGCATTGAAGAATATTTTTAAAATGCGTCTATACTCGACGATAGTACGATATACTTAGGTTTCTGTGAAATTCCCATTTTACTTTCATTTTCGGGGCAAAATGATAAACCTTGATCGGTACAGCATCACCCAAGGATTCTTTCGGGAACGCATTCCCATTAAATAATATAATCAGTTTTTCTTGAAAATATGCATTCATTTTAGTTAGAGTATAAGTGTAGACCTTGAAAAAGCAATCACTCATTTGTAAGAAACTATATAAAAATGCGTGGCTACGTCCCCAGTTAATAATGCTCATCTATTACGAGAGGAGAAACACTCGATTCCAGTCACCATTCTAGCTAAAAGTTATTCTTCCCAGAGCTTCCAAGTAGTTTTCTGACTTTGTTAATAAGCAAGTTATATGCAATGTAGCATAAAAGTTTAACAAGGTAGGTAGGGGTAAGGCACTTCAAAACTTGAATTGCCTTCCCGTTTACTGATAATATTATACAGTAACTCATTCAATGGTCTTTTGTCGCCTTCTCAGATAAAAGTGAATCTTTGCAGATAACGTTTAGAGCGTAAAAATAGACTATCAAACCGGGATAGTAGTGGTTGGTCTTATTAGCATTCTCATTGCAAAGTAAGCAAAAATGAAAACGAATTCGGTTTCTTCCCATCTTTTGACAAGTGTATTTACACATGACCGAAAAAAAGGTTGGAGAACTCAGCGTTTCCAATTACCTAACTTTGGATCATTCTGTGCCATCAAAGAGACACTTGACTTTGCATAATAAGTTTGTGTGTGTCTGGTGACTGTGCTGCGTGGTGAACCCATTGAATTTGGTTTACAAACGAATGCTAATTACAGTCCCTTTCCTTCGCTTTTCTCTTCATGCATGCATGATAGAAGATGCTTTTAGTTTATAATAGTCCAACAAGATAAATATGGCAGTTGACAATATAGCTGATCTAGTAAAATTTTACGTGATTACCATTTAACAAGCTGTACACATTTCACCATCAGCATATTCAGCATGCAATTTCTTTCAGAATCTCAACCGCACGAATAAATTGTCGCTTGCTAATACCTATGCTATGTTGAAGTGAAAGCTTGATAAATAAAAGCTGGCTCTAAAAGCAGACGTAAAATAAAATACAGCGTCCAAGGGATTGGATATACGAAACGCGAGTATTGTTCGTATTTACAGTTAAGAACAAATTGTTTCATAATGCTTGGTAAGTATATTTTACTTTTGAGTATATGATACCTTTGTGCATTTAAATTAAGTCGCAAGCTGATTATGATGTTTCGAAGACCTATTATGGCTAATAACTGGAAATTTGTTATTAAATGATGGCGATTATTATATTGTATGTTGTATGTAGTACTCATTTAACGATATTTGCAAATTAGGATTTATTTACTATCGGTCAGTAATAACTGATTACACCATTCACCCATCTCTGATTATATGTATTGTGTGTGGAATGACGAACTAATCGTAAATGAAATTCAATGCACAATTTTTATCGCAAAAATTGGAAATCATTATGGTAAATCTCGCGAGAACCACGTAATCCTAACGCTAACTCAAAAGCGAGTACGGTTCATGAATGATGCATGCGGGTGGTTACATGCTTTCAATCCCATCCAACCGCTATAATGTTCCCCACCATCATGCGGAGAATGATGTGCTGTCGTATTTGATTATAATAACTTAATAATAATAATTATCTTTACATACACGGAGGCAAAGGATGGTAACCTAAATAAAATATGATACGGTATCATCGGATATGCAGAACTACAGAAGAAATATCGGTAACAAAAAGGAATAAAATAATATTAAACCTCTACAGCAGCCAGAATTTTTACTTATTAAAACGGAAAATGTTGAAAGCTTTATTTTTACGTCGTAGTAGCATTATGATACTTGTAAAATTTTGTCATTGTTTCATTGTGTATGATTCAATGGTTTACATACATACGCAGAATTTTTCCTTAAAAAAAGTAAGCTGTCAAGAGCAAATCCTCAACAATACGCATAATTTTTTCATCATTAAAAGTCTGCACTGCCGATTGAATATATTATATTATATAATTATAATACTCACAGTTTATCATGCAAGCAAATGATCAAACCATGTGTACTCAAACTGTAAACAGTGCAGTTTCTTTTGCATTAAAATTTTTATTGATGTCGTCGGTTACTACTGTAGCCACTGCTGTTGTCACCACTAGTGAAATATCCTGACGTATAATACCCCTCTTGACGCCGCCCAGCATCTCGTTCGTGATGTTGGTCGTGACGGTCCCCTCGTCGATTCTGACTGGTTGAGCCAGAGCCGTACCCATAACTGTTATGCCCACCACCACCACCACCATTGCCATTGCCACCATACCTATTTTGGTGATAGCTAGTCTGATCTGAAGGGGTTGTAGAATACCCACTACCACCACTTGCAGTGCTGTAGCCATACGACTGGCTTGTGTAGTTGCTGTAGTTGCTTCCGTCGTAGTTGCTGTAAAAAGCAGAGATTTGAGAATGTTTTCAATTATGTCGGTGACTTATGAATTAATTTCAAAAACTTATCATTTTGGACCTTGTAACCGCAACGGAAAATCAATGCATATGAAATTGAAATTAAAGCTTCTAAAAACCATTATTTTGCAATTAATTTTACCTCCGTCCACTCTGGTAAGAGTTGCCTCCACCTCCTCCTCCACCCCCACCCCTATAGTTATTTCCTCTACCATATCCTTGGTTGGAACTGCTATACCCATAATCACGGTTTCTGGAATGATTGTCGCCCCTTCCAGTGTTATTCCAAGAATTGTTTCCACCTTGTAATTTAAAAGACATAACATTTACCTTAAATGCAGACAATTCATTTACTCACAGCCAACAGTTAACAGGAAGTCAAAAAGAGTTTGCCTTTTATTAAATCGTACCTCTATAGGAGTTAGAGCCTCCGTAGCGATTATTGGCATCGTATGGCCTGCTTCTATTTTGATAACTACGTTCGTGTCTTTGAACGTATTCGTTCGTCGGGGGTGGCATATTGCTGAAACGACCACGACCACCGGAATTTCGGTCATATCCTTCATGACCTAGTGCTCGATGACCGCTAGCGTCCAATGATGCTCTCTGTTTAGAATGAGTCATTCCAACCATAGGACGCCAATTTCTAGACTGCTCTGGAGTAAGATCACCGGGTTTTAAAACGCGAGGTGGATCTCTAAGGAAGAAATAATGGATAATATTATATTTACTTTCAGCGTAATAAATATTCAGAATATCCTGCAACTTACACGGCATTTGACAGACGCACGGCGGGGAATATGAAGTCGTCATCATACTTAGGATCTCTGAATCTTGCGCTAAAATCAAATATTAGTACAAAGTTTTCAAATAAAAATATCATGTCTCGAACTGACTGACGTTTGTTTTGAAATTGCTTGCATACATACCAGACCACTTGATTTTCTTCTAAATCTAATAGTCCTCGGATAGGAGACGTTAAAGTTCTGCGAAAGGAAATATGTACTAATAAAATCTATTGTAAGAAAATATTAAACTAAAAAAATTTTATTGTAGATTCGTATACCCTTTGAATGGTACATTATCCTCAGAGACCAACGCGAACCCATTGGCACCATCAAACAATTTAGGATCCAATGGAACCTCTTCTTGGAGGTCAAAATCATTTTCCCGCAAACCAGTAAAGAAGTCGTAGCCAGCATGACTTTTATGAATGTAAATTCGATCATCACCTCGAACATTCCGCTTTACTAAATTCATTCAAGTACAAACATTATCCCTTGTGCCTGTATGTAACTATTTTATAGTTTATCTTGCTACTTTTAATGAAGTAGCATAGATGATACTATGAACTTACTTTCTTCGACTGTCAATTTATCATAAAATGGTACAAGAGCTTCCTTGAGACGCGCTTCATCCACAAACGGAAGAAGAGCGACACCTTGCCATGCAAACTTTTTGCCATTCAGATCAATCTGAAAGTCTTCTGGATAGAAGTCAATAATAGGTGAGTCCTGTGGAATTCAAAACAAATAGAAAGTTCTTTATTTTTCTATCAACGTTCTTTTAAACTACGTCCACATTCCTCCTTGGTGTAATAAGTATTTTTGCAGCACATTTTGGTAATACTATCAGTAAAATACTTACCGGGTCCAACATTAGCTCAGCCCATGGTGCAGGTACGTGAGAACGACTTGCGGCAGGAAACACTCCCATCAACTGTTCCAACGGTTTAAACTGTGTCAAACAAAATCCCCGATGTCATTACTACGAAGCTGCATAATAATATATGATAACGCAACACAAATGTGTTTCAAGACGTGAATATGACAAACTTACAGGTTGAGTGGCCTTCTCAAATTCAGTGGTTAGATCCCCAACATTTAAAAAGTCAGATGCGAATGGTGCATAATGATATGGAAAATACCATTTCCATGATGCACATCCCTAAAACATATAAATCATATTTAGCACATAATATTCAGATCGTAGCTGAAACGAATCATAAACATTGCAAAATAATAAAAAAAGCCTCATAACATCAACATAACGTGAACCAGCATGATATTTACGTACCTGATAATAGTAACGGAGAACCCAGCAAAGCCCACGTACGTACTGTTTAGCAACTTCGGCACGAAATTCAAAATTTTCTGGTGCAACATCAAACTTAGATTCGTAGTACCGGTCTTTAAATCCATCTTCCCATAACCGTACTTCATCTGGCGCATCTTCATCGGAATCATTGTCAGTTTTGCGTTTTGGAGCAGGGGACTGACTTGGAGATGCCGATGGGCTCGGAGTAGAAGTGGAATACCCTGGATGACTGGGAGATTCAGGGGTACTACCAGCAGGTGAGCTTGGCTCATTTGATCCTTTTGGGGACTAATGAATAATTTTGAAACGGTTAGAGGCAATTGAGATTGAGAGTTACTAGTCTACACAACACTACACTACATTAAGAATTAGCCTTGACATACTTCGCGTAGCATAGATTTTAACGCCATTGCAGCATCTCGATTAGAACGTCCATCCGATGCCATATTATTAACCCGCATACCATATGCTTCCTGTCTCGCTTCTTGCGTTGCAGCAGGAGAACTGCCAATTTCCTATATATTACCATTCAAAAAAATTTGAAATGCCATTATAGTAGTAAATAATAGTGCCAATTAAAAAATGTAGCGTACCACGGGAGCAAATTGTCCTTCAGGAATAAACGCAGGTTTATTATAACAGTTGGAGTTTCCTTGTTGATCAAACTTCCTTCGTTTTCTATTTGCTTTCATTCTTTGTTCGGTCCTGTGACGGTTTCTAAGAAATTACAGATATAGTCTAAATTGAACTAACATTCATTAGTAGAAATATATAGAGCATTTTTATTTTTAAGCATTAGAAAATCTCATACAGGGGTAATGCAATTGCTGTCAAAATGTTCTTCTTTTGGCTTCGGGGGAGGAAGCTCACATCCTTTGGACATGAGTTCTTCACGAATTCTATCCATTTCCTTAATTTTTTCGGTGGTTTCTTTTGATGCCCTGAACCGCCGTGACCTTTGTTGATTCATTTTCGCTCTCGGCGCCTAACACAACAACATACAGTTACGTTACACAAATTCAAAATACTTATCTCTGTACGTTTCAGATTTTTATTTAACGATCATATTTAACATTTGTTTTGACTTACGACTCCATCGATGGCCATATACAGTACTTTCCGAGGACGTACAATTCGAAACAAACGATCAATGCATTCAAAGATAGCGATCATCATTTCATCCTCATTTTTTGGAGCTGGCCTATAATCAATTGATTCAAAGCAGGTCACGAATGAGTTATTAGTAGAATACAAAGGGTAACAAACAGCTTTATTGTAATAAAAATGTTAAATTCAAAGTTACTTGTCTTCTGGATGAGTGCAAGGGTGAATGATGCCATTCATATCTAAATATAGATTATCGAACTCAACCCCATTGGGATTAGGTTTTGATGTGTCCATTGGAATTTCCGTTCCATCAACCTCTTGGGTCTGGAATTAAACACAGGAGAAAGTTAGAAGTTGAATACAAGATCACGTACCGGATAAGGGATAAGGTTTTGGTATACAGTATAGATAGATGACAAGATAGTAAACAAAAATCCACAATTACTGCTGACAGTAAGTAAATTAGTAAGATATATTTGATATTTTATTCTATAATGAAAACAATGGTCAATGGTACCAACCTTTTCTTCTATACAATGCACGATTACGGAAGGATACTTCCTCGTCAACCACCGGAAAAATGCTGGAACTCCCATCTTGGCTTAATTTATGTTTGTTGTTACTTAAACCAATGCTAAATGCAATCAATTGATCAAGAATATTCAAAAGATCACAATTTAAGACTTTCCTCAACCGGCAACTGATTACTTGATGACCAAACTAAAATCACCGCACCACAAGTGACAAGTTTCAAGCAATGTAAAATCTAATTTTGATTTTGCGTCGTGGTAGGCGATTTGCAATCTGACAGGCAAATGCTGCTTACCCTCGTGAAAACGTCAAAATCTACAATTAAAGTTTTGTTTTTCACAATTCACATCCTGCCTGCTAAATTGACAACTGACAACTTGAACGTCAAATTTGTTAGATTTTAGCCTATCTATTCATGCATAGGGACAAATCTTTAGTACAAAAAACTCAATAGGATGATTTGATTTGGTGATTTGTGTTAAACATTCGACATGATTATATTTGTTTCAATCCTTTTTTTTAAATTTTACAATTAAAATGTTTCATTTACAAAATTTAGTTAGTCAGCCCATAATTTTCTTATGATTGACAACCCAAATAAAATTTTACACTACTACCCCACACGAAGGATAGGATAGAGCAGAAAACAAATGCTACAAAAAAAAATATGCCGATAAATGAACCTTAGGGAAATGATGTTCAATGATATTCCAATATAGCAGCAAATATAGCTGGCATTTTGAATTTCGTCGACTTGTCAGCTCTATGTAAACTTTTATGCTTTGCTATATGCAGATGGATGGAGTGCGCAGTGGAAATTAGGGATGCTTATTGCTGACGTCGCATCCTAAACCTAAACCATGCGCATGTATTTTCCGATCGCATCTTCTTGCTTCCATGCATTCATTCTGTCAGTCTACATATAGTACTTACTACAGTACATACTTAATACTGTCATTTGGGAAAGTGAAATAATAATTCTTAGCGATGTCTGTTTGTCCGTTTTGTCTGTTTATAGTAAGGAAATCCACATGAGATGAGGAGAGTGAGTCGATACAATGATATACCGTAACCTAGTTTATTATCCCTTTTGTTTGTAGTGAGAGATGAAGATGAAGTGCGTTGTGTATGTTGAAGGTTGTATTTTTGTGTGGTAAATTGTATGTAAATACAAACTTCAACATTTTTTTTCAAAGTGTTGATTTGTGTAGTGTAGTTTAGTGAGTGTTCGAAAGTTTGCTTGATTCCCTGAACCGAAAGCCATTACTAATTTAAACTATTCATTGATATATCTTGGAATCCGCGTGCAGCCTATGGCATATTTACATACAAACAAGTGTAAGTTTAGGTATGATGTATTGTTTTCGATTTGAATTATGTGCTGAGTTGTTTCGTCATTTTGAAAACTGTGAAAGGAAGTCGTAAGTACATATATTTCAGATTTATCAATCATCAGTGCGTCGTAATTTACAATATTTATAATACGATAAGTATTTGAGGATTTGTCCTGATCCATTAAACTTGTTAAAGCTCTGCTCTTGCCGGTCACCGGTTTACAGTTTAATTCCCCATTCATACGTTAACCTGGGTTTTGTTTACTTTTTTTTATTTGCAGAAGAGATTAACGTCGTTAATCGTGTCTACTTAGTGCTGACATCTAACTTTGACTAGGTTTCGATATTGGTCAGTTACCTAACATGCCTGAAACAAAATTTCGAAATCAAAGTGGCTCGGAAGAGTCTGGGTCTGGCTCGGATTCGGATTCGGGATCTGACGCATCAGGTAGGATAGTTGTATACATATATTTTTATTTTTAATTATATGATGCAGTAATGAATAAGTATCTTGTTAGGTTTACTGTTGACTGACGGTTAATACCATTTACCTCCATTTTGTAGATCACCGTAGTTCAAGAGCGTCCTCTCCAGCTGGAAGCCCGCCAGCAAGGACCAGAAGTCCAAGTGGCTCGCCGAAGTCCCCAATGGAAGTAGATTCCCCAAAATCTCCTGAATCGCCCAGTTCCCCAAAATCGCCTGTAGGATCGCCTATTAAATCTGCAGCGTCGCATTCTTCTCGGTCAAGGTCTGCAAGTCCGGTCGGATCAGCCAAATCAGGTTCTAGATCACGTACTGGGTCACCTGCGTCAAAATCATCTGGATCTAGGTAATATATAGTAGTAATGTAATAATAATACAAGTAAAAATGATTGCGCATTGACTGTTGATAATGTAAGAGCTGTCCATAAAACAAAGTTATGGAAGTATTGTATGTCCAGTCATGAAACACTTTAACATGGGGGCTTTATTTCCGTTCCAGATCTCGGTCTGGCTCTAAATCCAGTGAGAGGTCTCCGTCGCCGAAAAATAAAAAACGCCGTTCTAGACCAACTGAGCACTCACCAACTCGATCAAGGTCAGGTTCACCGGTAAAATCAAGGTCACAGTCCAGATCTCCTGTAAAATCAAGGTCGCCGTCAAGATCTCCGGTAAAATCAAGGTCGCCGTCGAGATCCCCTGTAAAATCAAGGTCGCTGTCGAGATCTCCGGTAAAATCAAGGTCTCCATCAGTTTCTCCGTTAAAACCAAGGTCCAGGTCTGGCTCGCCAGCTAAACCGAGGTCTAGATCTGCTTCTCCTGTCAATAAATCAAGGTAGAGTATAAATGAATGATGGTAATATTAGGCGTACGCTTCCAATCATGTTCAAAAAATCCCATTGTTCGAAATCTCCAACATCTAATGCTTTAATACTTTGTGGTATTAAGATGATAGTATGTTTTTCACTTTAGATCTCGTTCTCCTCGATCTTCTCGATCAAGTAGTGCTGCAAGTTCAAAATCAGGCGCGTCTAGAAAATCAGGTAAGAAACTGAAGCTTCATGAAAATCGAATGGTTTATTTACTGTGATAAAATTTGAGTTTGAAATGTTCATAGTGAGGAGCAGCAGTCCAAAATCCGTTGTTTCAAAGTCCGTTGTGAGCCGCACGTCTGCTGCAGGTTCTGGTGGAGAGTCACCAGACTCTAGATCGGTGGTATCAGAAGCTCAAAAATTAAAGCCAGCAGCTTCCGAAATATTTGGAGATGCAGATGATATTAGTTCGAGTTCTTCGGACTCGGACGAAGAGAAAATTAAATCGACTGAAGAGAAAGATAAGAAAAGTGATATTGAAGCGGATGATAAACTGGATACAGAGGTACATCAACTGTTACGTTCTCCCTAAAACTTTATACATTAGTTATGCCAATTGCATTGAGTTTGTATTTGTAAACCAGAAAATGGACGTTGATGAGGCAAGCGATGATGGAGAAACGGGCAAAAAAATTCCAGCAGACAATGAAGATGCTAAATCTGATGCTGGATCTAGAGTTGGGGGAGGCTCAGACGCAGAACAAGAAGTCGAAGTCGAGGAACCGCCACCTGAAACCAGAATTGACGTAGAAATCCCAAAAATCACTACGGACCTTGGAAAGGCCATTCATTTTGTAAAGTTGCCAAATTTTCTCTCTGTGGAGCCACGACCATTCGATCCAAGTACTTATGAAGACGAAATAGACGATGAAGAAACTCTTGATGAAGAAGGAAGAGCAAGGCTAAAACTAAAAGTAGAGAACACGATTCGATGGCGAGAGCGGTTTAATGATAAAGGAGAATTCGTTAAAGAATCTAATGCACGATTTGTTCGGTGGTCCGACGGTACTTTAAGTTTGCATTTGGGAAGCGAAATTTTTAATGTCTACAAACAACCTTTGCAAGTGAGTGCTAAGTTTTTGTCAATTTAGTAGTAGTACATTACATACTATCAATGGGTCAGCGTAAGATTTATTGGATTTAGATAATTGAATCATTTATTTTATTTTAATGGATATTAGGGCGATCACAACCATTTGTTCATCCGTCAAGGAACTGGTCTTCAGGGGCAAGCAGTTTTTCGAACGAAGTTAACCTTCAGACCTCATTCCACCGAGTCGTTTACTCATCGTAAAATGACTCTGTCCTTAGCTGACAGATCACAAAAAACTCAAGGAATCAAAGTCTTATCAATTGTAGGTCATAATCCAGAAGCTAAAAGAGATGAAATGATGAAGAAAGAAGAGGACCGACTTCGAGCATCTGTTAGGAGAGAAAGCAAACAAAGAAGAGTTCGTGAACGAGTTACAGGTCGAGGAGGTGGCTTATCAGCTAGTTATCTAGAACATGATGTCGATGATGATGACGATGAAAACGTGATATCTCTATCTGCAATTAAAAATCGATACAAGAAAGGAAACATCCCTGGCCAAAAATCTCGAGCAAATATTTATTCTAGTGATGACGACGAAGAAGAAAATGAAGGTAGTGACATAGAGGATAGATTAAAATCTAGAAAATTGGAAAAAGCTAAAGCATTGAAGATGTCGGATGATGAAGATGATGACGAAGCTGGGCCGTCGACAAGTAGACCTCCAGACCATAGTGAAGATGAAATACGAGGTCCAGCCAGAGTTGTAGGAAGTGCCAGTGAAAAGGATGATTCAGAATAAGCGCACAATGGCATACCTTTGTTCAGTTTTATTTTTTGATTGTATATGGTGTATGATTTTTGAGCGAGTTGTGTAATTAATAAAGAAAGCAACCGATAAAAAGAATATTCTTTCCTGTTATTTATTTTCGTTTTTTATAAACGCTTGTGTAAAGATATTTAAGAAACTCTTCGCTGTGTTGTTCAATATTTTGCTTTATGATGAAGCTTCTGGATTAATTAGTTGAATCCTGATCGCATTGGAACACGGCGAGGAGCGAAGTTTTTAAGCTTGCGGATTCATCATTTAATCTTCTTTGATTGGAGCTTCACGCAGACGCTCTGCATAAAATGCAAAATCAAAGATCGCGTCGTTGCGATTAATTAGTGGCACTGACACGTTTCCATAATTTTATCATGAATACTGGTCTATGAAGGAAGATAACAGAAGTTGTAGTTGTAACTCAGGTTCATTATTCCTAGATCTAGTCTCACCAGTTCAGCTTAACTTGTTGAAGGGCCTATTGTAGGTAGGTCAGTGATATAAAATTTCAAATTGTGGTCTGTATTACGGTTATTTTCGCGAGCAAGGCACAGATACTGCAATGCAAAGTGCAATTCCATGTTGTAGCGTTGTAGCCGAACAATCAATGTAAAACTTAATAGCATTTTGTTGCACGATGCCCACATTAGTAGCTTCTTACCAGCTGAGTATGTTGCTGAAAGGACGAGGCAAGAAACAAGTTACAGGATTTTCGCCTTCCATTTCTGATATGTGAGATTGTAGTCATCTGGATTGATTTCTAACTTTTGCAATTTGGAACCCGGAATTCGCTCAGGTTTGTAAAATTTAAAATATTCATAGTAATTCGCAACTCATAACTCATAGCTAACAAATAAACAATCAAATATAGCTTGCAGTATTTTGTTCACTACTAGCACTGATAAGGTAATCAGTAGTTGCCGTTTTAATAAATATTTCATCATTTATATTTAAGCTAATTCGTGATATGTATAATTTAATATAGCCTAACGCCAACCAGTGCATCAACAGCAGGACAACATGGATAAATTAGATAACATGTAAGTACTATTGAATATAGTTAAGTTGCAAGTTGTGATTAATATATAGATTGCATTTGACTGGATGTTAGAAAGTATATCGATTTTAGCAAAGAAAGGGGAAATTAGGGAGTATGATGAAAACAACACTACATACCGTTCGTTTTCTTGCAAACTATCAACAATGGCGTTTCGCGTTTACCATTTCCCTAATATGTTGTTACCATTAAATATCACGCCAATGTTGAATGTTGATAGGGTTTGACTATAATAATCAACAATAGCAAAGGGTGACGAGGTGTTTCTTACTAAATTACAAGGTTAGGTTACGTCCGAGGAGTCGAAATACCCCACCCCCAAGGGGGGTGAAGGTCGCTGTTCCAGCTCCCCCAAAATATTGAAGGTTTGGTTTTTCATAAAACGTCCAAAACTCGCATTTTCAGACCGATTTTCTACACATCTGCCACGTACAACGTATTAAAGAACATAATATTCAATACTTAACTGGTCAAAGGTCAAAGGTATATATCCTTATATCCTTCGTTCTTGCTTATGGCTCACATACCGGCGCCCTATGGGACATCCCAATCAGTTGTCAGGAGACCACTCCACCCATGATTTGAAATCACACCCCCTCACAAAGTGTTTTATGCTGCCGGTCATGTCATACTTACAACTTAATACCAGAATACCACACTCCATTTTAAAACATTTAATCTCATCACTCATACCCACTCGCATTTAATATCACATCCAAGCAATCTTCTCACGGTTCTTCCCCGTACCACCCCCGTTCTTTTCTCATCCTATAATTCCTGTATCGCATACCATACATTGTCTCGCACGGCGTCTTTTATTCCTTTCTCATTAGTTAGCATTTCACATTTCAGTGCATTCAGTATGTTTACTTTACGATTGGACTATCACCAACCATTGATGAAGAAAATTAAATGTTGAAAGTTAGTTGATTCCTCGCACTTTCAACTTCAACCGTCCCCCTTCTTCCTCTCCACTGCACTGTCACTCCATTGATCCACCGCCTGGTGAAAGTGCAACCTAAAACAGTTTGCTTGTTGTATGTTCGTTGACGACTGACGACGTGGGATGTAGTGATGCGTATTTGCTTTGGTATGATATTATCTCATATTTTTTATCACTAATTGCAGGCAAAAAATCACGGATAGGACTATGAAATATCCGTACACTTTGACGGCTCAAATACGCCAGTTTCCTTATAAATTCTACTGGCAAAACCAATGGATCTTCAGATACTGGGTTATCAGTACTGGCCTTTGTCTCCCAGTTTTCTATTGGATCCAAAAGAAAGGTGAGAAAAAAATCGTACCATTTTATGTGAGAGAATACTAAGTATATTGCTGTGCTGTATGAGGTGAGGTGCCATCGTTAATGTGTAAAAATTCTCACGAAAGAGCTCTTTGGTATGATCCAACTAAGAGAATTCCACTCCTGGAATTTAGGACCTTATGCAATGTTAGCTTTAGAAAGACATTTCAGAGTTTAATGGCTAAAATATAGGCCAGTTTGCTTCTATTTGCTTACTATACAAATGGAAAATTTAGGTTTATGGAAATAGTATGATTGAAAAGATTTCCTCAACCGTCGTTCATTTTTCAAATTATCATTTTAGATGTTGAATTTGAATCAATTACAAACTATTTTATGCTTTATATTTCAGCACGGTCTCCTGAAAACATCAAAAAGTGGAAGGATGCTAAGGCCAAAGAAGACGCAGAGCATCACCATTAAGCGTTTCTATATTGTTCCAGTAGTAGAGATATTTCAATTTCAAAAATTGTGTAACGCATGCATGATGTGGTAGTATATTCATCTGAAATTGTACGTTCAAGATGTTATGAAAATGTACATAAATATTTAGTTGAGCTATAAATGGATTTAAATTCAATGCTGGTGGCATTGTCACATTTTAAAATCTTCATGCTTGATTTGTGACAAGAATAAAAAGTGTGCTTTATTAAAATTGGTTACACAAACTTTACGAACAGTATGAGTAATTGGGCTGTGTGGCGTTTATGCTTTTGTTGGAAAATAGAAATTTCATCGTTAGTGGACTGTGCAACATGTAATATTACATTTGTACACACTTATACATAAAATAGCAGAATCAAAGTCCTTTTTAGGACAACGCATAATTTAGTTCTGAGTATTTTATTTATCTTCCTCACAAAAATTGACATATGCAGTTCTTTTCTTAGACTATAGTATAACCGTAAAACATCTATTTAAAGAATCCGTTGAAATTACAATTAGTGGAAATTAGGGTGTTCAAACGAAGCATAAAATCTGTTTAGTGTGTAATCACAACAATTATATTTATAATCATTTCAGTGTTCTCTCTGCTTCACTTCGCAACATTTCCAGATTACCTAGTTGTCTATATACATGATTTTAATAGCTTCATCTTTCGTGCGTTTCGCTTCGTGTTGACATAATGAAACATTGCATCAAGTCAGTTAAATATTTTTCTTCAATTTGTCGAAGCATATGGGTATTATCATAGGTCCTGCTCAGTTTTCTAACTGATGAAGCAGAAATCGTTGTGAATGTACTCACAAAACGCTCTATAATTTTTACTAGCTAAATTCCCTTCCTCAATACAATACATATTACAAGAATTATATCATTATTGTACTATGTAATATGCACATCTATAGAAGTGGTTTTAGCTTAAAGATTGAAATTGGCGATTTAGCGATATTTACACGCTAGTAGACGTTTAGACTGTTGGAAAACTACTTCCTAACTTAAAATTAAGAGAGTACCAGGAGCTAAGCTTCAAATAGCATAAATTTAGCAATTTTTTTGCTCTATGTACTTAATATCTTAATGAAAACTTCATGCTATGGTATACAGTAAAATACACCATATATATTTATCTGGTGTAAATACCAGCGCTCTTTATATTTAAGTTAATACCGGTTTAGAGATAATCAGTCGTACGTTTCTCCGCTACTTTTACGAGCGTCTTATTTTCAACAATGTTAATTTTTAAATGCTTTCATGGGTTAGACATGAAACACCTCACGAGCGTTCCATTTAGGGGAGGGAGTTAGTAGAAATTCTTTCTAGTTATTATTTATAAATTATAAATTTATGCAGTGAAAACTATTTACATTTGAGGAATGTAAACCCTTAGATAAATGTACTCACAATATATTTTTATAAATCCCTTCTTTCATTGAACCATATTTACAAGGCTTCTAGCTAAGTACCGCTTTTTACTTACGCTAATTACTGTTGGGCTGGAGAACTAAAAAAGCATACTACAAGTTTCCAACCTTTTAATGAAATTGTGTACTCTACGCTTGTAAACAACCGGAAATTAATCATTGACAAAAAGAAGGATTTTATATTTAAAGCGTTACATGCATAATTAAAACAGACGCACCCGTCTTATTACATTCATTGAATAATTAAAAAGAAGGCGTAATGAAATGCTCCTCATGACATTTTCTGTCCCGTAATGTCATGTCATCAACTATCATATAACTCCGCATGCTCATATTGACTTAAAATCGCATATTATGAAACCTATATACCCGTTTTTGAGTAAAAACACAACTATTTCAAAGCCCAGGATCACGTATGTACTACTTCGCTACTTTACATCACCAATCGTAAAGCGCATGCAAGGACGAGAAGTAGCAAACAGAAGGGAAAGTGGAAACAGAGAAAGTAGCTCATAAGTTTAAAGAATATAGATAAATCTTCAATTTTACGCAAATTTACTGGCTATTCACAAACAAACCCAGTGAATTAACATGCTTCCTGAGTCTGAAATCTGAGAAGACAATTTTCCGATGATAAAATTATATTCTATGACCATTTATTTCTTAATATTAGAAACCTATTTTCTGAAAAGTATACTGTTGTGTTGTAATAGTAGTTAGTAAATGTACTAAATACTAAGCTGCAACTCCATGTTGGCGTGTTCACAATTAAGTATTCGTAGTCAATATATAGAGCTGCCTATAAAATGAGATCGCAAATAATATTTCCCATCACCGTTATGAACAAATAATTATTATTACTCCGGATTCGGATTACGATTTTACCCATGACAAACCAATCATTCACTGAATTAAGTATCATAAAAAGTTTGACATATAAACATCCATTCCTTCAAATACCAATATTATTATGCGGAAACGGGAAGTAGGGAAATTGACATGTAGGTATTTATTAGAAATAATTATTACAATACTACCATTATAAGATCCTTAACGAGTAAAATCTCATCCATCATCGTCATCATGTATTGGAAATCAATGTCGCTCATCGTAATTTAATTATTTGCCCACATTAATTACTATTGTAATAAAAAACACTTCCCTTTTTGAGTACGACATGCCTATCATATAGCACATATAGTTAGCTGTATTAGTGTACGTTCAAAATACTAAATACGATGTATTCGTAAATATTCATTATTTTTACTCTACAGAATAGGTTTAAATATATAATTACTTTTTCTAATAATACACTCTTAACTTTAACCGTACACAAGATTATGAATATCATATTTTCGTACTGAAAGGTATAGCCGTATTAGCTATCTAGGTAAATTGATGTCATTCATTGGAAAAATTTTGTAGGTCAATAGAAACTATTTCATACAACGACGAATAACTGTACATGGATGCATTTTACGCTACAAAAAGTATTCTATGGATATACACACTCTCGAAAAACTTACAGAGCTTTTTTGAAAATCGACACACGCATCAACTATGCGCATACTCTCATATAAAGAAGAGAGGACATTTCCATAAAAAGTTGTAGTTGTAAATTAATTAACACAGCAGTGGTTCAGTTTTCGTAGATGGTGATATAAAATATTTTTATATGAGATTATCATAAGTTAACTTTGGCTAGACACAACTCTCCTGCTGTGAGTTAACCAGCAGAGGTGTCCTCACGGAGACAATTTCACGTTGATGTGGTTGCATATGAGCTGGTGGCTCACCATTTGTTCTCATTCGGCTATGATCTATTGTGGCGTATATGACGGAATTGCTGGCTGGATCATCCATAGGATTTCGTCGTCTCTTCCTGTCTACAGTGGACCAACCTCCTCCAACATTCCCAACCCCCATACTACTACCACCGCCTGGGACGATCATGCCTGGATTGCCGTTTGGCCCCTGGGCGTCCAGGCACAGCTCGGCATACGTTATTTCGGCATTACTCTGAAAATGGGATGACAGAAGGACAGCTATTAATAAATTACATCCTCTACTCTTACACGATAAATATACTACACGATTTTTAAATCCCTTCAGTTGCTTCTGCAAAAGCGGGTCCTTATTACGTCACCTTCCTTACCTTATCACTGTAATAAGTGCAATCCCGGAAATTGTCTGTAATGCTTCCATTCCGCTTTGGCCCATTGTACAGTCCGTCGTTGTAGAAAAAATCAGAGTCTGATAAATCAGAGAAAGTAGATGATTAAATCAGAATAAACAAAATATTCCATAAATTGTGAAGCATTATTTCGCCTTACCTTTAGAACTCGGAATTATATCTGGATTTTTCTCTTCGGAGTCGTTAACTTCCACACGGTATTCTGTCTTGGTAGTCTTGAGAGGAGGAGGATGCCTTGTGTCAGTTCTAAACTTTAAAGCTAAAACGATCCCTAATGCCACCACCAGAAGTCCACAAACTACGCCAACGCATACACCCAAAATCGGAGTTAGCTCAAAGTCCACCGGTGACGCTGAAAAACAGACATTTGAACTTGCTGTATTATTTAATGATTTCCGAATAATCGTATCCTCGTTTGTTGTATCAAGCAAGACTCTCTTAATTAAATAATAATCATACTTTTCTTTCCCTTTGGTGTTTTTGCACTTATTGATAAAAAGTTTTTACATCTGGATATGAAAGTTTTCAAGAACATAATTCCGAAGTCAAATAATCTTCATGCTTTCAAACTACTCGTTCTGTACAAGCAGCGACTTTCCCTGTCTGGATATTGGAAACTACTTATTGCTTTGCCAATATTCTAACCACTAACCGTAATCCTCCAAAATTATTTTTTCAATGCTCAGCCCATACAACAAACTATTCTGCATCAAATTAATGTCCATATGCGGCCAAGTGCGAAGTATTTTTTATCAGATACGCTTAAGTTGTATACTTGCTTGGAGTGTTTGGTTACCTGTTCTTTTTTCAGCTTCTTGAATAGTTTGTGCTTCAAGGATAAAGCTTTCCGACGACCCCTTCCTATTGGAGCCATGAACAAAGATCCTTAAAGCTTGCCCAGGCTTAAGTCCATTGATCACAAAGAAAGGGATTTGCGACGTAAGATTCCAAAGTAAACGGGACGTTCCAGCGTCTACAACATCTGCATGAAACACTTGAGGTAACCCTCCGTCAAATCCTTCCATACACTCCACTTCCAAAGAGTCAGAGGTAATGTTTTGCGTTGAACAGTTGAATGGCGGATCTGGTTTTCCTGTTTTTTAATAAAAATTTACTTTTAGACTTATGCAAGCCTTTGATTCCACATCCTTGCGTCCAGCTGCTCGTTATTTTCCAACCGAGCAAACATAAATATTTCCACTAACAATTTGAGAAGGAAGCCAAGGCTAAGTACAAACTGAAAATCCTGTGAAGAAGGATACCCACCCTCTATAAAGCTAAATGTAAGCGATTTTGTCGTGGTTCTGTACGAATTTAATTACCCAAACCCAGAAACCAGATAACAAAATGAACTCCTCAATCAAATAAGCGGTATTAAATGTGTGTGTATGCATATTATATTATGTAGTCTGTAATATTTCATGATTATGATTAGGTGGGATAGATTGTACCTAAGTAATGATGACGGTAGATTCCATTGCCGAATGTGACCGATGCTCTCATCTTGAAACCTAAATAGTTCATCATCACAAATGCTCATATTTGAAATTGAGAGAATTTTCATTTTCATGTTTATTTTTCTGAACTATTTTAGGTATATACAACAGTCAACAGTGTGTGCACATGCAAAGTTGATTAATACAAGGCTTGATTTCTCTGCCAGCAGCGTAAATAGCAACAAAATGCTCTTTTGTAGCTTGAAGAAAATTTTATTTTAAGCATAAGTGAATGGAACGATAGCATTCTCGGAATACAATTTAACGATACTGATATAGTATGCAATCGGTAATATTTACAAGGTAGTGTAAATATTGTACACTATGGTCAATGTACAAGTTATTCATTGTTATCCGCTTTCAAATGACTAGTCACTATGAATCTACAAAATGCATATGACAAACACAAAGTATGGCGTGAAAGAATCCTGAATAAGAGGATTTTTCTTTGTTCTTGTGCCACGAAAGCTTCCTTCTAATTCTACACAAACTAACAAATGTGTTCTATTGATTGTGTTTGCTTACCGGCTGCAATAATGTGGAACACACATGGCTCCACTTGTTGTCCAATAACGTTTGTTGCAAGACAAACGACTGAGCCGTAATCCAGCTCTGTGTGCGGGGTATACCTGAGAATGCTTGAAGAAGAACCCAATTTGGGAGTATTGATTGTTGAGACACGAGCCTGCAAAACCAAACAATTGTTGTATTATAATATTATAAATCCCTTGATTTTTTGTAGAGCATAAGCAAATCTAGACCTTAGAGTATCGGGGAATAACGAATGCACACAATAGATGGTGATGGTACAAATGTAATACACATAATTATTAAAAAATAACAATGATCGCTTTTATGCAGCCCTCCATTGTTGGGTATCAGCCCAGCAGAATCAAATTCGCTTTTATGAATATCGTGAATTCGCTGAAGATAATACATGTTCATGTAGCTTTTGTTTAAAGATATACCCATCAGTGGAAATAAAATTGAAATCAAAATGGATTATGCAAATATTTGTATCATTACATTAGAATTTAGATATGCGGAAGTAAAAGTCGTAAAACCAGAAAAGCACACAGCGCCCTGTCATGTAAGTAGTTATGCTGTTGGAATACATATCTGTGTCTCCATCCATTTTCATTTTTAGAGATTCAGCTCTCTGTCAAATTTATTTTGAAGCGACACTGTAATGTAAACATTTGCATAGCCATAACTTATCATAACGCACTAGTAGCCTGAAACAGAAAGCGTAAAATTACCTGTCATCTTTCTTCAAGAATAAAGCTAACCATTCCCGTAAGCGCCATATTATATGCTCGCTCGTGTTTTTGTAATATTTAGTATGAAAAGTTGTTGCACATATTTTTTAAAAATAAAACTTAGTAATATATGAAGCATTTCATGTGCTTGGAATTAAGAAAACATAATTAATTCAAAACTAACCTGTGGAACGTCAATGCTGTCTGCGCTGTTATTGAAAGCCCACCGGAAGCCTTCAGCTTTGGGGTTTGCATCCACTTTACATTCAATCTCAACTTGTTCTCCTTTGGCAACTCCGAAAACCCGTTTTTGCTCCGATTTGCAAATCGGTTTATCTGAAAGTTTGTAAAGATTGCTTTTTATACTTCAGAATACTTCAATGACAACTCATTTACTTATACATGAGTGTATTTCCTTTAAACATTTGTCTCAAATACTACACTCTTCATACAAATCCATTGTTTCCTACTAAACATACATTAAAAATGCTTTCTGATTAATGCGACACGACTTGATATCACTCCATAGATTAAATTACTTACACATCACACTCAACTCCACTGGATTGGATCTCCCCTCGCCTTCAACATTTGTTGCGACGCAAACATATATTCCCCCGGAAGCTCGCTTCACCTTTTGCAAAACGAGACTTTGGTTGGACATAATAATCCCGGCTGAAGCATTATGCTGCACACTGTGGCCCTATAACACAATAAAATAATAAGAATTAAGTTTTTGTAGTCATATAATTTAGAAATCGAAGAACCTGAATCGGTTACGCTTGCCAAGTCAGAATTCATTAAATCTACTTTCATAACTCATATCATCGAAGTATCAGTTCGATCTGGTTTGGGGATATCTGTTTGAAGTATGACGCCGCTTCACATAGTTTAAAGTATGTAAGTAAATCAGTGAAATAAATATGATACTTTGTTCGAATGAAACTAACAATTTCCGGTCATTCTACTCCAATAATATCGTTATTAAATTCCTTGAGAATTTTGCAGGCTATTCATTCAGACATAAACGTGTGCATAATACATGTAGATAATAATACATACATGCATAATACATGGCTCCCCATTTTATAGGAATACACAATATACATCACATGCATCGCCTTTGCATGATATATTAAATTCAAATTAACACTTAATCACATGTACTCATGTCTCATAGTTCAAGTAACTTTCCTATACTTTCATGTAAATTGTATATTTCTGTATACAATTTTCAATCTATTTTTTCTGTAATCTCAACAGCTTTCTCAGTCTTCATTTCCGGTCTTCCATAGCTTCTGTACCAGATTTTTAAAGTAAATGACTACAAATTCCAATATCTTAACCAACGTTCTGTCATTTTTTTCTCATCCTACACGTGAAAGGTAAACTGATTTGAAAGCATTCATTTTATGTTTATTGAACGAAGAAATTTACATTTAGACTAGTTCATACAAAGTCTCTCTGATTTACTGCATGCTTAGCCAGAGACACTTTCTACTTGGTTGTGTGTCTATGGACTTTGCATGAAATTAGCAGTAATCTATCAAGTGTAAAAAAGCAATCTCATCCTTTTTCGTGAATAGGTAAGAAAGCAATTTCCGCTACATTACAAATTTAAATTAAGTACTACTTGAATATTCTTCTACTGTATCATCAAGTCAGACGTGCGGATATTAGAAATGCACTATATAAATTAACCGTTATATTATTTTTGTGAATGGATAAATATATCCCAACTGGCTCGAGTTGCCCCCAGATTTATGTATTTTTAAGTTTACCCATTTATACAATTTAATTGCATTGTGAAGGACTGTCAACTGGATGAAGGAAAATAGTAATGTACACACTAATTTTAGTGCAGGTTCATCCGATGTCCGACTCGTCATAATTTATATCAGTTGCAGTCACGTGGCCAGTCTTAGTATAGTAAATTTGTATTATTATGAGTACAGCGCATCTAAATCTAACAAAGACAAATATTTCTATTCAAATTATCGCCATCAAAGAAACAATATTTTAACCAATGCACCGATGCACGTTATACAAGGATTGATATTGATTATATTATATGGCACATCCTTGAAATGAAATGCTCGTGCATAACTCACTGTCATAATGTATTCATAAATTAATCAAAGTTCTTGAGAGAATCGACACGCTAGTAGCACTGAATTGCCAAATTTATTCCAAACGAAGAACATAACAAGCTAACATTATATTGTGGTAGTTTACGTAATCACGCAGCCGTCGAATTGTGTTGTGGGCATAAAAGTGGTAGTCTTTAGGAACGAGTAGGAGTAGACGTATAGTCTACAACAATATTATGCAGCCCAGTTTTCATTAATTATTTGATCTACTACTCCTGCTTTTCCAGTGAAAATAGTTCCTACCGGTTAAGTGTTCATGAATTTACCTAGGATTTGGTACGTCCGATGTTCGTAGCTGGTATTACATTGTGAATAGAATGATTCTGTACTTAGAATTTCCATAAATTATTTGCATTGCGCTTTTTTCTCATTCGCCTTGATTGGCGTTGATATCACGAATGATACTCTTGTAATCTACACCCCTGCTCGTATTTACATTTTGCTCATTGTCAGACGTTCATTTTGCAATCTTTTATATAAATAAATAAATGGCCAGACGGTATGATTTATTACTTT
Source organism: Sinodicranocentrus sp. ZH6 (assembly GCA_027743935.1). NCBI lineage: Eukaryota > Metazoa > Arthropoda > Collembola > Entomobryomorpha > Entomobryidae > Sinodicranocentrus > Sinodicranocentrus sp. ZH6. Next base: position 58,816 of record JAHZNA010002970.1, on the reverse strand, counting down.
TTTGTTTTAGGTGCATTTTCCCCGTATTCATTTCTCGTCAACATCACTGTTTCTTTGAGCTGAATGCAGAAAGCTCTCATGTAATGTCAAAAGTCTTAGCCGTCTTCAACTGCTTTTTATTCACTCTTTCTCTCAAAATGTGTTTTAATGCCAGACTTAAGTCGCTCCTTCGATTCTTTTATTTTTAGACGTCGCCGGGAAGATGAGAAAATATGATATGTTGCGAGAGGTAAAAGCTTTCTAGAAGATGAAGCCAACACGTGTAATAGCGTGTGGACATATGATGACAAACTTGAAGTCGTCTGTGAGCAAATTTAAATTCATGTCTTCATTTAAGGTTTACTTATCTTTACCCAGATGAACCAGCCCCTTGAAAGACAGACAAAGTGCTTGAGTGGAAGGTTTCTTTTTTAGGGATTTCCGGACATTTTCTCCTTTTCTCTTTATATTTATCAAAGAGTAAAATACGAAGGTAGAGATTTTCTGTGCGTATGCTTGCTTGAGTTGGGATGTGATGTGATCTCAAAGTCAAAGAGCAGAGAAATAAATCCAACTGAAAAGAGAGCAAGGAGCCCTAAAGAAAAGGCTAAAATAAAATCTAGTGGTTGAGCAAGATGGAAGATAACTTGCCGAGATGGAAGGAATATACGGTCGACGAATCAAATTGAGAGTTTGAATGAACGCATGAATGAGTGCAGATGTTGAAGATGCTCATTCCCTTTTCCTAAGGTATGAAGGGAAAGGTGGAGAGTTCACTTGAGATTCTCATATGCAGATTAGTTGCACAGGCTTCATCCTCTAAGTAGAAATTCGCCTTTAGGGAAAGTAGTCCATTTCAACTGCTTTCACTGTTTAGCATATGTTTCAACTAACGATAAATTGTGATTTTAGCTGTATCTAACCAAAAGCCGTAAATGTGTATTTTATGAACAACCGTTTTCGCAAGTATGTACAGAAATATCAAGCTGATGTACTCTAGAATAGAACTATGTACACGTGTAAATTTTCAAGGTCATTCATTCTTCATATGAGATAATGGGTATTGCAATTACCTCAATCAAACAATGCAAAGGTAAATGAAACGACACGCACGATTTTGCAAAATAAATGACGTCGTTAACTTTGAAATAACAAGCATTTTCAGTTATTTGCAAAATAAGGGCCAAATTCGAATGAGCAGAATAGAACAATTGCTTTTCAAAACGCAAGAGCATTTACTGACGCAGTAAAAGTTTTAAGGAAAAAACATCCCACGTCTTGTTGAATGAATTTTTTGCAAGGGGAATGCTTTTGTGTATGGGTATGAAAGCTCTGGCACAAACATTGATGTCTTAATTTAGCACGCATATTATTTTTGCATACGCCCACACCAAGCTCATTTCCTTGTATTTAGGTTATTTATAAATCATCAGTTACGAATCGACTAAAGATTTAACAACTATAATATAGCAAGTATGAAATTACAGGGTAAACTTACATTATGCTCCCAAATAACTTTATACACCCACGGATTTGCATGAATCATGCATTCGAGGTAGACATCGCCTCCCTCCTTAATGTTGTCTGGGTCGAGATTGGAGCCCAGTTTGAGAGTCAAGATTGGTACAACTGTTAGAGAAAAGAAAATGACATACATAATTAAGGATTTTCTTCTTCATGTCAAACATGCTTCAAAACAAACTCGAGTTTTCATAAATATTCATTAAGAAAGCAAAACACACACTAGGAAAAATTGCCAAGTGAAAGGATAGAGCTTTCCAAAACGTTAACCCTGGAGCATACGGAAATAGGGAAGAATTACCATTTTCCCTAGTTTCCTCACTCCTTTCAGTGTTGCAATAGTGGATTTCGACATAAGAAAACCGTCTGGATGTGTACATCAATTTTTCATGAATCTTTCACTAGGTTCCTATAAATATTACGCAACTTCTTTTCATATATATTGAATGTGGACATACGTGAAGATACGTTTTTTACTTAATTTTAGTTTCCAGGCGTATGATATTCATATTGTATCATAATATCCTATCCATGGTGTAAAATCTGAAGGGAAAGTAATAAACGCTTAGTGTTCTCTCAAGGAGAAGGAGAGTCAGCACTTTTTCTCTGTGAAAAACAGGGAGTCACATCGAGTCAGTGGGACTCCAAACGGAAAGCGTAAACATTCTCTCAAGTCTCCCACTGAGCTTTTCACTGTCAAGTACAAAAAGATACTTTTTTAACATTTACCACCATCCTTTCCCCTCATATAGGATACCTTGGAGTCCCGCCTTTCGTCAGTATCATCGTCATTCTGCTGAAATAATTTCCCTACCAGATTCTCATTCCAACCGGAAACATTAGTAGTTGGTAAAAGTTGTGAATGCTTTTTCTTATGATTTTCAAAGCCAACCACGAGTCTTCCTATTTCCTTAGTCGATGTTCAGGGAAATGAAGAAAAAATGTGAATTTGACAATATGTATTTTCATATTTCATCAACTCCCATAATCCACATTAATACAAAACATTAAATGAGTTTCATAGGAATAACTCATGATGGTGCACTTTTCAATGTATTCTGAAGTCTACGTTATTACACAACATTTGTCAAAAAAGTGGTGGATATGAAAAGTGAAAAGGAAAAAAATCAAGATTCGTACACCCGCAGAAAACTGTAGTGACTACTACGTGCACATAATGACTCCCTGGAAATGTCGCTGATATTAAATCCATGCAGTGCTCTCTATTCCCAGCATCCCTTTATGCGTACTGTGTATATACTTATTTTAATATTTATCACAATATGACCATGAACATTGTATCTCTTTATGTGAGGCAAGATATCCGGTAATGGGTGCATATTTCCGGTTCCCTACACATTCATTGCAGTTTGTAGAGAGGTAAAATTTTCATTTGAGACTGAATAGAGTTTTGAGTTTTTTGCGTTTCCTCGACGGAATAAAAAGAAGAAGAAAAAATTTAGCGGCAGCCATGAAAATTCAAGAGAATTCTCGAATCTTTGTTTCCCTTTGTTTGAGTTAAAGTACATTCGTTTCCTCTGAATAATCAACCACGTGTAAATATGATACAGTATTACGTCAATTCCAATCTCGAATATTTTCAATTACCCGCAAAGGATTCACGTATTCACTAGATGTACAATATGGATCCCGACATTTTTCATTCATTCACATTGTCGAGATTTTACTATTATTGTATCGCAATATATGAAACAGTGGCAATCCCTTTATCCGAAAAAAATCATTGTGTGCGCTTATTCGCCAATCTCTAGCTTTGAATACTTCACCATCACCAGAAAGAATGAAACGAAAAGAATTTGGAGAGTCTCTAGAAATGAAAGCACTTGGAGCCTGCCTCTCACTTTCCCCCACTTTGCATCCACTCCCTTTTTCCATTTTCACTTGAGTTCTTTTTGTCCGACAAAATATCAAGATATAATGATAACACTATTGAAATGGGGCATGACAATAGAACCAATATTTAGGTGCGTACATGCACAATACCATATATGGAGTCATGAGCAGTGCCAGAGTATGTGCTATTTATATATTACAAGGAAGGGGCATAATTCCAAACTATACAAGTTTGTTCGAGTATTTTGTAAACGTACACATATTGTAATACGGGGAAAAGCAAATCACAATAATGAAACCCCATCCCACCTCCTTCTTGTTCTCCATCTGTCCTTTCCCGTTCCATTTTTATAGTGCCATTCCCTTTTTTTGCAGACAAATAAACTTCACTTTTGTGTGCTTGTGATTTATGATGTGGAAAATAATATGTGGAAACTGAAAGAGTGAGAACGGAATATAAAATATTGTAGAAGCTGGTCTAGCAAAATATCAAAAAAAGTCTTACAAAGTCTATACTCAACCTGGTTAGAAGAGTTAGTAATATACAATGATACATGTACATTTGTTCATGTTTGTAAATGCTTATGGGTTGTGTGATCGTTGTTGGTGAAAGTGCATCTAACACAATATGGATCGCTAAAGGGAAGGAAGAGGAGCTGGGAAAGAAGAATTGTGGAAAACATCACATGACTACTGCAACGTGGTGTGGAAGAAAGAGAGAAAGTATGACTTCAAGAAGGGAAAAGAATTTTCCCTCTGAACACATATAATATGCACAATATTGTGTAGATATAAAAAAGTATGTTTACAAGTGGAAACACTAAAAGCCATGATAGCAAATGCAAAGACCATGAACAACACATTCTTTTGAGGAAAAAGTTAGCCAGCATGGGGAATGGGGTACAAGAAACGGTTGGAAAATGGATGGCAGAAAGAAATGGAATGAGGAATGGAGAAAAATGCTACAATAAAAATATTCTCGTAAAAATACTTGCTACACCCGGTACCGCTCCAATTTTCCTCTTTTCCTTTCTCACACACACTCTCTCCTCCATTCAGTTACTTTTTCATTCAGAATATCGTCCCTACCAAAGACAAATTATTGCCATTTGGAGACTTTACTAGGGACCAGATTACTACTTTGGTGGAGGGTGCTGGTACAGCTGGTTAAAATGTCTTTCTTACATAATTACGAGCATTTTCTTTGCTAAAAAATTAATGCATGGCTTTTACTTTTTGAACGAATATAAATAAATCTACAAGGAAAAAAATGCTTTCAAAAACTGATATTCCATCATTGTAACAATTTTCATTCTCCTGAATTCCATGATTGGTAGATGTTTGATTACTCAAGTAAAATAAATAAATCCCTTTCAATTTCAGCAAGTATTTTTGTACATATAATCTTCATGGCCAATCTCTTATTTCATCAATGGATTCTCTCTTTGGAATATATAAAAGGTGCAAAGCAAAGCAACAGCTTAGGTGAAAGTAATAAAGCCTAGCAAACCTGACTTTTTATGGACTTTCACAACTTTTACTTGATGATGTAGCAAGTTGTAAAATAGACAAGTGCAAAATTCGTATTACTTCGCACTACATAAACGAAATAAGGTAATAAGAAATGAAGAGTTTAGGTATGTGCATGGTGACTTGAAATAATAAACAATACACAAGAGTATAGAATATCCTGCCCGAGGAGATTGTAGATCCTCATTGATTCGGTGTCGTAAAACCAAACGCGTTATCATAAAGTTAACCCTGAAGAATCTACGAATATCAAGACATGCCCAAGCATCCACATGAGGAATACCTTGTCCATAAATAACACACGGTGAGATTCCACCAAATCATGGGGAAATCCTGTCGTAAAAGATGAAATCCGAATGGTATATGGTTTACCTCATGAATTTTATATTCCAAGAGAAACTATACAGTAAATCTTTCTATGTTCCCCTCCGTTTCATTTCATTCTTGATTAGTCACGAGTCATTCGGATACTAATAGGCAGACATTTGTCTCTCTAATTTTAGTGAAAGTTTATCATACCGAGAAATCGCATACAAATACGTGGAAACACGAAAAGGTGAAATACACTGATTCATCATGTTAGCACACACTTGAGCAAACATGACTTCTCATTTTATGAATCACACACATCTCCCCTTCCTCTGATGAGAGAAAAGGACGCTCCTTTTGTTACCTCTATACAAGGAACAAGATTCTCTGAGCAGACTTTCGTAATTCAATTAAACAGCTGCATAATATAAAGGAAACATACAAAAGGGGAGACCGTTTTCACTACCTAGCAAAGCAGAATAATAGCAGAGGTTTGTATGCAAGCTAACCAAAAGTGTATCTAGATCACTAAGGAAAATGAAAGTGCAGCATGTTTCCCTACATTCAACTACATTGCATCACATCATCATCATATCATGCAACTTGAACAAATTCTCATCTTATTTCACTTGAATTTTCATAGGATGAGTGAATGGCGGAATGCAGGATTTTACTCGTACTACCCCACTCTCCAATCATAAATGAGAAAATCCTCCATTTCTCAAAACAAAAGCATCCTCTTCCGTTTAAGTAACTGCTGTAAGGAAAAGTTGTAGGAAAATTTCCTTCTATGCAAATCTACACCATTCTTATCAACATGCATTACAAGAGCCTACCTCATTTCAATCAGTTCATTTGACTGTAGACTGGAGTGCATGTGTCAGTCTGGAAAGTTCACAAGTGCTGCATCAGCCAAGTAAAGAAGTTTCCCGTCGTATTCTTAATTACTCCTCTATATTCTATGTAGTAGGAATATATTGTGAAAAGATCAGAAATCTCTTTACACGACTTTCATTCATTCCACTTTCTCCTTTACAAATACCAAAATACCTTAAGACTAATAATGACTGCACCAGCAGTAGCAAACTCTCAACTTGTTTTCATTCACACGCTTCAAAGACCTTATGTGTATGAGCAAGAGGGAAATTTCTCTCAACGTGTGTGCATCTATCTTTCCACACACACGAGGAGGCGACGGTAAGACATAAAAGACGAAGTTGAGAGTTTCAACCTGAGAGTCCATTGAGACCCATAGAAAATTTTATATGGTGATGCTAATGCTGGTGGTGTATGACTTTCCAAAATTAGAAAACCTAAAGAAAGTGCCGAATATGGTTTCTTGGTGAAGAGCGTGTTATCTTGTGCAAGGGAAAGTCATCCAATTTTTGAAGCCGGAAAAGAAAGGCACGATAAGTAGAGAGTTATATCATTTGTATAATATATACCTTAGAACTAATACACGCATGGGATATTATTCAGTACCTAGACAATTTTTTATACTTGTATGAATTCCATGCAATGTAATATCATCATGCTCAATTCTAAGCATTTTTTCTCTTTGTACCGATCGCACTGGAGAAAACAGAGTGGAAGTTACAAAGAACTCATTTGTTCGCTCAACTTGATTCCACTGCTGAGTGTCTACTAGGCTTCATTTTTTCCCAACAGCTTGCTCCCTTCTTATTCTTTTTCTTCTATTTCTATTGTTTTACTTTTTCGCTGGAAGACAAAACCCTCTTGAAAATTGCTCTTTGACGCTTTCCTTCCCAACAACCCGGCTGCAGGGTCCTTTCTCTATTTTATTCCACTTTTTCCGCTGCTTTTTCCCCTTTTTTCTTATGAATATTATACTTTGGACAGATGCATATAAAACGTAAAGTATAATATATTGTTGTGATGTTATGTTCTTCTGCAGTGCACTATTGTTTCAAATTGCATTCAGTCCTTATTCACTCCACTTGAGCGATAATGTTCCCAAGATAAAGGTACTTTTTTTCCACTCTCTAGGAAAACATCATCATCATCATCCCAGCGCACATGTTATGTTCTTAGTTGGATCGCACCCATTACTATACACACTCGTATCGGGAGAAATGTTGATTCTTCTGTAATTTGGGTATTTTCTTCACTCTCTTCCCTTTTGTAAGATTACAGGCTTCTTGGGAAGAACAAGTGGGAAAAGGATGGGAGCTGGTTCCTTATAAATATGTGTAGAACCAGAGTAAGAGTGAGCATATAATAATAAAGAAAAAGGGGTATTTCTTTGCCTCAATGCGTTATTTATGTAAGCTTTGGGTGTGTAACATGTTCCACGAAAGAGACAAGGAAGTCAATTCTATTTCTTACAGTCTTCTTCTTTTTTCCGCCTCTTCATCTTTGTCTCTCTTTCTCTCTTACATGCACATAATATTTTCTTCTTCTTTTATCCCTTTGTTTCCTTTACACACATGCATGACTGGGACAAAGAAAAACTAACAAGGAAAAAAAGAAAGACAGCAGGAGGAGTTGTTGAATGAGTGAATGTGAGAATTTTCCAACTGAGGATAAATCCACCCCGTGTAAAAGGGAAACCTTATGAATGTAATACGAAGGGAAAAAAAATTGTGTGCATGAGGGGGGAAATATGAGAGAAGGATTTTCGCATACATAAAAATAACGAATATATCTCAAGTCATATTGAATTTTTCGCCAGTAAAGTGGGCAGCCATGACATACCTATAGATGTAATATGTAGACAAATGGTAATGGAATGCAACCGAAAAACGCCCAGATGTCATTCACTCACTCTCTTTTCGCCCTTTTTATGCATAATACGCTCCGTATGTGGCTGCACATGTATAATAGGAGCGTTTCTGGTGACAGTTTTGACAAGAACGTTCAGCCTCTTTTTTCCAGAGCTTGAATAAATAGAGAAAGAAAAATGCACCAATTTTTTCTCTCATGGTCTGGCGACTGCAAAAAGGAAGGGAAAAAGTCAAAAGATGATGAAATACTTGGAAAAATGGACGAGGCAAGGACATATATATATTTTTATCCTTTTTAAAAGAAACGTCTCAATCCATCCATCCTGTGTTTTTTTTGTGAGAAGAATAAAAGAAATAAAATTGTATGTGCATTACACAATCCTCCCATTTTTCTTCCACTGTTGCTCTTTTTCTCTCCTCCACTTCCTTCTCCTCACTTTCTCGTCTGCATGCCTGATGTGCACGGCGGGGAAGGAGAGAGGATTGAAATGGTTTTGGTATAGTGCGCTGCAAAGCACCGTGAGGGAAGAAGTGACAGGAAATGTAACGAAAAAAAGTATGATGTAGCTTTCGGAAAAAGAGAAAAGAAAGAAAAAATCCAAATGCATACCAAACTCATGTAAGTATAAAATAAGTGAGGAGTTTAGCCTTGGTAAAAGAAAGAGAAAGAGAGCATGTGTGTGTGTCTATGTAATAAAGTGTTTTGACACTGGTTATTGCCTACTCGTCAGGAAAAATATTGAAAGTGAAGGAATATAGAAAAACTAGAAGGGGAAACGGAAAAGAAGGGGAAAAGGTGTGTAAGGAGACAGGAGAGCAGCAGCTCCTTGTCTGGGTGGTTGGGTGAGTGATGCGTTTCTTGCTGTAAAAAAAGCTCCAGGTTTTTCCCCCTCTTTGTGTTAAAGGTTGAAGGGATATGATGAAAGGGATGCCGGGTGGGAGTTAGAAGATGTGTGGACGTGTGCAAGACCGTGTGAGCTTTGTGATGTAGACCGGAGAGGGAACGGTTCAATATATAATTTTCCTTATAACACATACCTCCCTCATCCACCAGAGTCAACCTTGATTCAAGGTAAAACTCGCCGCTGGCTAGGAAAGCCATGTGAAGAAGAAAAAATCCAATTGGAGCACGTTTATAGTTTGATCAGAAAGCATGCATTGTTGGAGAAGTCACGGAGAAAACGCGTTTATTCCCGCATTTTACCTTGTGAAAATGTAATATGCATGTGAGCGCTATATGCATGCATGCCCTTCAACTACTTTCTATATAGATGGAGTTGGATATGCATGCAAAAACAATACTATTGCTTTTCCTCTCAACTCAATTTGTTCGAGTCGTATATGGCGTAAAACTCGATATTATATAGTAAAGTATGAGAGGATATTTATATAATGTCTCTTGTGAGGTAATATGCGTTGAGCTCAGTAAACCGGTGATAATAGAGATTCCGACTTTTTACACTCGAACCACACTTTCTATTCAAGTTTATAGAAATTTTTGTTAGAAATGATCCCAGCTTGTACTGCGGTTCATGACTTTCTTTCGAAATTCTCTCTGGTTAAATTCGTAAGGTACAAAGGGAAACGTATTTACGCTGTTTTTTTCTTCTGAAACTGGTTTACAGTTTATTTCTAAACATTTGCATGAAACATGGCATGCACGAGTACAAAAGGAAACTTCAAAGACATGATTAGGTAAATTACTAGTAAATGTTTTACAAAGTCTGGATTCAAAAGTTCGCTTTTATATAATGATTTTTTGTATCTTCAAAGCTTGCCATGAACTGGATTTTAGTTGTTAATTTTTGTCCAGCTAAAACGCACTTATACTGAGTCATCCTGATCAAAGACAATCCTTTACGGTTTCCACAATAACTTTTCAAAGAGTTTCGTCCATGGTCACTCCTTTCTGCAAACGACCTCATTCCACATTTAGTCCTAAGCTTCAATGAGGTGTTTCATCCAGATCTGTCGTGCTCACACCTTTACCCCTTTTAGCACATCATACACAACTAGTACCAAGGCTGTGCCTGTACTTTTCAGTACATTTGTTAATGATCCTCGATACAACGCTAGGAATCCTTCATGAGCCAATGTTCTTCTCCAACAGTCAATAACTCCTTTGTAACGCCACTTCGGAGGAAGATTCCCAGCAGCCATCATCATCCGTCTTCGAACAGTATCAATTGGATACGTCAAAAATCCAGCCGTTGTCGCTGATAACTGCGCCACCAACCATATTTGTAAAAGGGAAGAATTCTTTCCTCCATGTAGAACCACTTCTTTTGCAGTGTCGTACAGTCCAAAGTAGTAAGATCGGTATAGCACTGTACCAACAATGGACATTGTGTAGCCTTGATAAATTCCTGATATTCCTTCATGCTTAATTGTCGTTTGGATGCAGTGATACAGCCCGCGGAATTGTCTTGGTCTACCGGACCCTTCATAAGAACTTCCAACATCGAGAGCAAGTCGAGTCTTGGCATAGTCTAGAGGATACAAAAGACTGAGTGCGATTGCACCTGCACATCCACCAGTAGCAAAATTCCCTGTGACAAACCACCAAAATTCCGTGTTTTTGTTCACCCCTCGAAAATAATGATCCCTGAGGTAGTCTCTTAGCGCAAAGTTGAGGGACTGGACAGGAAATGAATGCATGACGTTTGTCAAATTCCCTCTCCAAAAACTCAGGAATCCTTGCTCCTTTGGAATTCTGACAAAACAGTCGATAATCCCTTTGTAACGCTTCTCTTTAGGAATACATTTTGACATGGTTTGCACTTGAAGAAGGAGTTTTACTCGCTCCAGTGGTGCTGTAATGGTGTCCGCTATGACAGAAGATATCCCTGCGGTTATACTATTCTTGATGAAGGACTCGGAGATATGCATTTTCACGTTTTTTTATCCTTGTCACTAGCTAACCAAGTTTGTAGCCATGTTTTTTTACAAAACAACATCAACTGGCAAAAAAATCCTTTTCCTAGAAAAAATAGTCCAGTGTTTGACTGTATATTTTTTGGCATGTGCTTCATATCCAAGCTTTGTATTTATCTCTGAATGCAACCAAGTGAACGTTGGCAACCACAGAAAAAAATGATTTATATGGGGCAACGCACGTTAAAGCCTGGACAGTAAATCCTACAATGACGATGACCCCTTTTGACCTATTGTGGATTCTTGGACTGCTTTGATTTTTCCAAGTGAAGTCTCTCACGTATGGAATGGGAGAGTGGAAATGTTGAGAGTAAAAATGAAATGTACCCAGCTCACACACATCCCATCTTCAGCGAGATGTGAAGTGGTCATATATCATGGAAATCTGAAGAAATACGAAATACAAGAAATCCATCCTGTGGATTTATTCTTTTTTTTGCCAATCTCTCGAATTCTATGTCTATACTCTTTGTATTAAGTTCCACTATGCGTTTTCCTTTCACACTTTCTACATTGTAGAGATTTTCTCGTAGTGTGGCTCAAGCCGTCTCATATCGTTTCACTTCGCTTACTATCAACATAAATAAAACGCGTGTATATTCACTTTGATTTTTATGGGAAGCTATAAAGAATAAAAAGGAGAGAAAAAATCGATCAAGCTTCTTTCACGTACAGAATACAGCCAATTTCCACGAGTCCTCCAGAGCACTTCCTGGCAATCGAGGGTTCTCCGCTCGGCACGTCAAAGATTTCCCATGGTCACTTACACGAGGGGTCAATCTCAGTACGGACGTCGAGATATTCCCACTGGGCGACACCTGCTTATTCAAAGGGAGAAAGAAAGAGAAAAATATATCGTCAAATACAATCACACGCTTTCCATCAGAAACAGAGAGGAAAAGTCAGACTAAGGTTTTACTTTCATTACGTCATAAAAAACTTTGTTGACAAGTCAGCACTTTGTACAAATTCAGACTGGAATAATTAAAGGGGAACAGTACGCTGGATATCAAATATGTGAGTGGAAGGATTTGATAAGGCATATAAAATAGTACATAGCATTGCACACAAAACAGTACAGTTTAATAGCCATATTCCTTTCACTCCTCCTTGCAAACTGGATTACATGCTATACCCTATTACAAAAGCTAATCCAGAGTTGGATGTCGTGTTGGGTGTGAAATGCGTATAAATGGGCATTGCCCGTTGTGAAGCAAAAGATCAGCTAACTTTCCGGTCATACTTCATTCGGAATAAAAGAACAAGAGGAATATGTAATGTGGATATTTATAGAGTTTCCCTGCTCCATGTGTCACGCAACCGATGAGATCAAGAAATTCAGGAAGTTGAGTGCATACACAAAACTACAAATGTCATGGGCAAAGCTCACATAAAAAGGGAAATTTTAACGATATCCGAGAAAATATCGTGAGCATAAAATGTATAACTTTACTTAAAATATGTTTTCACCGGAACACTTGACATTTTACATAATATTTGCTGCAGTTCCCTCCAGTGAAATATTGCTAAGAGCAAACAACCTGTCGAGACTCATTCATCAATAAAATCTAATATAAAGTATTGTACACTTAAGCCGGAAAACCACGGCACATTTAATTTGCTCCCGGAAAGGAAAATAAGGCGACAAAAAAAATTGAGTGTTTTTTTCTACCGGAATTAGTAAACTGGGATTTCAACCCCTGCTTTTCTCCCGTGTTTGATGCATTGTCCTGAAATACCATGTGACGACGGCATGTTTTATAAAATACATGGTAGAGAATGTACAACGTTTTTTGTTCAACTCAAGCCTCCTTTTATTTCCCTTTTTCCCTATGCAAACTTGTGTAGCACGAGGTCATTAGTGTAATTAAATGAGGGAAGACAAAAGGGAAGGAAAATTAAGTTTCACATTTTGCCTCCTCTATACATCTACTTAATACTTTGAGTTGGTTGGAAAATGAAAATGATGAGAACGAGGTAAAGGGGCACACAATCTACAGGGTAGCAACGGATTCGACGGATGTGGAAGCAACAAACTGAGCATGAAACAACAAAGGAGAGAATTGATGGAAGGGAATTTTCTTAAGTTGCTCTTTGGTGCATATTATTAAAACCTACCATGATATACTCTCCCCATCCGATAAACTTCATTTAACTCTGATTTTTACAAGGATATATTTCAGGGAGAAAGCAAGCGAATACTGAGATACGGATATCCATTAAAACCGGAAGAGTGTTTAGGGTGATAGGTATGCATTCCACAAAGAAAAACACCGACATTGGACAGGTATCAGAGAAAGTTTTGAGAAAGGAACATGAATGAGATTAGCACAAACAAGAAATATTGCGTGGGAACACAGACTCCCGATGAATTCTCGCCTGTAAACAATGCCCCTATTTCCCTCTACGCATCTAATACCCGAAAATGAAACAAACTTTCTCCTTCCTCTCGACATCAAACCTAATGGAATTTTCTAAAGACAAAAGTGAAAGGAATCTACTTGTGAAAATAAAGCTGTTTGGCTTTTTATTTAGATAGACAACTTGACTGATTATACTTTTCAAGGCGGGATGAGAAAAAGGGAAAGAAAAACAAAAGCAAAACCTTGTCCTTTCTCGCCTCTTTCACTACCTAAACTTTCCGCTCATGTTCAGCTAAGAGTTGTCACTGAAGACAAGGTTTTATTATTAAGAATCAAGACTAGGAAAAGCCTCAAGAAAGACTTTGGCTTAACAAGATAGAACCCAAATATATATCTTCCCTTTCCAACCTATTTTCTTCCTTGTATTCTTATTCTTACACCGGGACGTATAAAAGCATCGATGATGTTGTCGATTTAAGTCAGTCAGTCAGTCGAAAGGAAAAAGGTATCCGTGCATAATTCACCAGATAAACAAACATGCAAATTACATTACTCTATAATATGTATGCAGAAGGGGTGCCGTCGAGCCGGTAATGATCTGGCTGATTTACTCTCTATCCCATCTACCTCGTTCTGCACTCTCGTGTACATGCATATTTTTACAGTGAATGCTCTCCCCACATTAGTTATACATTCCCTTCTGTCCCTCTTTCCCTTTGCATTAGTTTTTCACATAGTTTAATGGGATGATTATCATAAAAAAAGAAAATCTCCTTCTGCTTGTTATTCTCTTATTCATTCACTCATTCCCTTCACTCATCCGTCCATATCATTAATATCGCAGCCACCAAAAACTGGCACAAAAGTCAGTTTCCTGTTCACCTAGCATTCTTCATCTCGTGAAGTGGGGAAACTAGTCAATCCTTAATGCTTTTGTAAAATCTATAGACGACTTTCATTTTGTTTCCTTTTTGCGATGACACACAAAATAAATAAGAGGTGAAGTAAAAGAGAGAAAAATATTAAATAAAAGGGGACGAAGTGTGTGTATGTGTATGTTTGTGTGACAAGAGCTAAAGGGCAAAAGCTAAGGTGAGGTGTGGCAAGTGTGTTTTTAGACTTGTATATTTTATGGATGTTTATACATCCACGGAGAGTGTGTCATTGTGTATATCCATCTCATTCTAAGAGGGTAGGAATCCACCAAGTGACTTTTGGTTTGGTTAGGGTAACACTAGGCAAGAGAGAGAGAAATGTTGGCTGTGTGTGCTCCTGTCACTATTCCCTGTTATTAAGGAGCGTACATGTGGGTCTTACATAATGTGGTGTTGTTATATATAATATAATAATAAGTTAAAGTGCCGACTTTCATCCTTGATAGTGTTGAGACTTTTCCCTCTCGGTTGATATAATATAGTGTGAGAAAGAGGGAGGGAGAGAGAGAGAGTACTGACTGTGGAGAAAGGGTAAAAGGAAGGAAGAAAGAATAATAAAGATGATTAACCTCTTCGCTGCTGGATTTGAGATGTTGGCCGTCTTTATACCAAGAAATCTCAGCCGGGGGCCGTGACCCGACACTTTGACAAACGATCTCAATCTCTTTCAGTGCCGACATGGGTTGATTACTCCCAAGAAGTGAAACCTCCAGAGGACGAACTGTGGAAAATGAAAAGAAAATTTCATGTAATATAATATAAGTAATACACTATGCATGTAAGGTGATGTACGGGGAAAATAAAAAACGCAAACTTTTTTCCCCTTCATATCGAGTCATCATCTCTTGAGTAATCTATGTTAATGCACTGACTTACATTTTAAAATATACTGAAATATATAAATACAAGTTTATAAAGGTATAATCAATGTTTGTGCACGTGCACAGACATTGAGTATAATGTTGTTTTCCATTAAATTTTCTAGGATATATAGTATATAATTTTTATAGGATACTCGCATCTCATCTCACAGTATATCAGTGATATAATAAGATGAATAGCTCTAGCGTGTGATGTGCAGTTTAACTTAACTGTACTAGGATGATTGTCAAAAGCATCAAAATTTTTCCTTAAGGAAATCCCGTAAGTTGGAAAATATATTACAAGCTATTTGTTTGTTTCTTTCCAGGAAAAAAATTTGAAAATCCTTGTAGCATCACAGCCTATAGAGATTTTCAATGTTAAAAAGGTCTTTATATTCTCGAATAGTTTACTTAGGTAAATTCCTATTTCCAGAATATTCAGAATATTCCTGTTTCTCCGAAAAACGATGCATTTCCATTGAAAATCCACAAGCTGAATTATAACACCAATCTGATAAGCTATAAGGTTTCACTGTGTAGAGAAAATCGTAGAGATAAAAACAGGCTTGGAAAATGTGCAGAGGAAAGATTTGTATTCGTAATTCGCAAATGCGGTACACTAAAATTCTCTTCCCGTCACGGTTCTGCTTTCGCATGTTAATAAACCATCACACGTTCCGTTGCGGCATCAATTGTTTGAAGGCTCCATATATTTACGCCTTGTTTTCTCCTCTTGAATATTAATGAGCCTTACACACATCCACTTTTACTCCCACTTCCAAACCACCCGTACTGTATCGCTTATATACTTTAGCACTAGCATAAACATCCGTAACAAGTAAAACTAAGGAAATCTCCTATGGTGCAATACTGCATTCAATTGAAATAGAAATGGAAACGGAAGAGTCTTTTGCAACTAGAAACCATCTCACATGCATGCCTCCTGATCATCACGATCATTTTCAAGATTTCCCAAAAGCAAACAAAAAAGGAGTAGGAGGAAACTAGCAAGACGTGTATAAGTGTAGTTACACATGTGTGTTTCCTCCTCTTTCAATGCTTATTTCGAGATCAAAAGAAGAGCCGCTTCTCTTTTGCACATATTACGCATTGTTTTTTTGTATCTACTTTCCCTGTGTCTCTCCCAGTTTAGCATTCATGATGCTTCTTACAAGCTACCAGCTCTGTGTGAAACGTAATGTTTGTATAAAAAGAGAAAACTTGCCGAGCAAGGAGAAAAAAACGAGATGATCATCATGAGAAAATGTACTTGCTTAATGTGTGTGCACGCACGTACACAGCGTAAAAGAGGAGGATTGAGAATGGGTGCATGCACTGAAAACATTACGACAAGAGTAAACACATATACGAGAGGATGCATGAATACTTGTAGATAATGTGAAAATCTTGATGTAAAGTATACTCCTATGTTATCACATGTGTGTATGTACACAATCATTATGAAACGCACTTTTACAAGTTTTTTTTCTCAATTTCTTCCTCAGCTCATTGAAATGACTACAATAAGCTTTGTATGTATATGATGATGTGATGGCAAATAGAGCTCACAGCTAGAAGGCTCGTTTTCTTTTCAAGTGGGAGAGATGTCTATTTGCAAAATTTCCTCTGAGGATTTCTCTCTTCCATTCGATCCTCTTTCATTTTGATAATAGAACTAGCTATATAGCTCTTTCTAGTATCCATTACCAGGGAGAGAAAAAGTGGAAAGGAAATGGAAACTTTCTTCGCAATGACAATGAGATTTTTTTTCAGAGTGAGCTGCAAGTAAACAAGTGATGTGGGTGCACTCAATGAGAGGAAACGTCTTTAAAGAAGAGTATAAAAGTATTTTGGTATAATTCTTATCGTATATTATTCGGTATATCCTTACTTAATATCTAGTGGATATTCTATGTCTTTTGTCACATGAGATTTACATGGTATTTAAGTACCAACACTATTTTTATAAGGGATCGATTTCTAAAAGCTGAAATCTTTGGAGGAAAGTAAAATTTAGAAAGAGTTGGGGTGAATGTCTATTTTCACGCATATTGGGCGTTAAAGGTTGGAAATACTTTTTTGCTAATCTAAACGTTCAAAATAGTTCTACTAGTGTGTTTGGGTCTTTTGACCTGATTTCTTTATAGTTTTAACGTCTGCTGACCTTACAGTGATCCCTCTAGAGTTTCTTAATATTTGATATATTTTTCTCTATTTTTACACACAATTCCACTAGCCGTCACTTTTGTTCTGCTTAATAAAGAAAGTACATATATGAAACTCTATATCAGTTTTTTTCTTGCGAGAAACTCATTCCACAAAGAAGACTAAAAGGACAAAAGAAAAAAGTGAGAGAAAAATGAATGAATGAAAAGAAGGTATTATGAGAAAAATGAAATTCATTTCATCCCACCATTGTACTCTTCCTGGAAGTACTTCTCATCCTTCTCCGTGTCGTATTTATCTCAACGAGCTATATTTTTATTTTTATATAAGCTACACACATCAAATAATATTAAACTCACGGGTATATTGTATATATGAAAACGACAAGGAGAAAATTTCATCCTGGAGAAGAATGAAATAAAAGACCTTGAAGCATCATCAGCATAAAAAGCTTGATGACAATGATATCCTATGTGTATACGCGTAGTAGATACATTTTATCTCTATGTTCTACACCCTGCATTTTTCCTTCCCTAGATTTTCAGATGATCGCATTAAAAAGGACCATCATGGAATGTGGGAAAAAATGGAAAAGAAAAGGGTATTATAATAACTAGTAAAAGCGTACACAATGCTTGATGTTGCGGATGAAATAAAAAGCTGCTTTGTTCCCAAAATATTTTCTCTCCTTTTTTCTCTCTCTCTTGAAAATTACATCACATCAAATTTCACAGATTCCTCCGCATTCGTGCATACTCGTCTTGTCATGTCAGTCACTCGAAACATTACAATTCATTTTTTGGTTCTTTGACTTTCGAAATGGGAATAGTGAGTGTGGGAGACAACGTAGTAAATATATTTGCATATGATTATTTCTTTTAAAAGTAGCATTTCATTTTGAGAAGGTTCTTGCTAGATACACACCCGGTTTTCCTCTAGGTTGTCTATCAAAGAGGAACATTTTGTCTGGCTGAATTGCTTAAAACAAACAGGGAATAGAATAAGAGAAAAAGGAGTTTTTTGTTGTCTCAAGAGCTCCACACTCGATTTTCTCCTTCACTGTATCAAATTTCTTGAGGCAGTTTTTCAAATGTGTACAAAAATGAAATCATGAATACAAATTCAATTCTCTTGTTTGCTTCCTTCCCTCTTGTCAGCTTTCTCTGTAGAATTTTTATGTCAAAACAAAAACAATGGCGTTTTTCCTTTCCACGTGTCTTACTACAGAGAAGAGGAGAGAGATGAAAATTTCTTATTCAATTAGTTACCCCACACTAATTAATAACATGCAAATTAATTATTCACACAAAGTTGGACTCATTTCTTGTGAAGAGTTTTCCAGTTTTGCAACACGATTCAATTGAGGCATTCAGCCGAGTGTTTGAAAGTGATTATGCAAGCCAAAACCTACTCTGTATACTTGTATTATGAGGAGATACATATATCTTGTGTATTATGCAGATGAAGGTGAAATTGCGTCGAGCTTTCTTTCCATTGTCGTCATGCTCAACATTAAAATGGAATTGAGGCATATATCATATAAATTATCTTGAAATGTGCTGGAAGCATATGATAACTAGGCATTCTACGAGTTTAAAACATGTTGAAATAGTGCAACATTTACGATTTGAATGGTATAGCTTGACTACTAAACTTATATGCGTTGCATATGATATGATGCGTATGTATATTATTATTACACACTCTAGCATAATTAAGCCAACCATTCCTCTTTCTCTCTATTGTTCCTTCTTCCATAAGGAATTTAATGTGTTTTTCCTTAACGGCCAACGACCACAATAATATGCTTTTTGTAATTTTTTCCTGACGTTTGCTATACCCGTTGGGATAAACAATCCACACATGAAAATTATGACAACTACAAAGAAGCTGGAGCTGGAGGTTGTGTTGTGTAAGATTTTTTTTGCTTTTTACTCTCAACAACCTTGTACATAAATATATTATTTCCAAGAACGATATTTATTTGCCCCTACTCGTTTGCTGGAGGGCATATATGCACACATTTCTATTAGGGTTCGCATCTTCTCCGTTATTAATGACGTTACTCATTGTAATGCAAAGAATCAAGTTGTAAAATTGCATATTAGACCACATGGGAGGGCACAGAGTATAAATAAAAGTTTTCAACGTTGGCTCTACCAAGTAAAACCTTTATTGTTTGTTCAAGTGTATTTTTTTGTAAATGCAAAAATGCAATTCAAACACGTTGAAAGTAAATAGGGGAATGTACAAACGTATGTACGCTGCATTATATAACCGCAGGATTATTTCGTAGTAAAAATTCCATAATGATAATACACCCAAGTAGATTTTATGCCGGAGCGGAAGTGGTCTCAAGCCTCTCACTTCATTGTATATAAACCCAGTTTTTTTATTCATTTTTTTTTCTCCGAAAGAAGTAAAATGTAGTATGAGGAGTGTATGAAATAAAAGAATATTATTTGGAGGAGAAAGTAAGGAGTCACAAGGAGAGTGATGAAGAACAAGCACGGACTATTTCAGGTGCAACTTTTTCCTGCATTACACTCACATTTTCCCCACAACAAGTATAAATTGATATTTAATGCAAGCTTTGTAGCTTGAAAAGAAATATATGAACCATTTTTCCATCAGCTTGGAGAAATAAGGAGAAATAAATTTAACATTCTACAACTGGTCTTAGCTGGTTTTGCAGACGTTGGGGTAATGCATATTGTAGTTGTGTGGAATAATTCCAAGATTTTTTTTAGCATAGGAGGGAAAATCCAGAGATGAAAAACAAGAGAAGAGCTCTCTTAGAAATCAACTAACTTCCTTCTTAAACAGAGCACATAATTTTCATTGTTGCATTGCATTTATTTGCTCAGCCACACGTTCACTCCTGCATCTTGCAGAGTTTGAATGTGAGCCAAAAGTTTTTTCCAGAGAAAATATCATTTTCTAGGTAACACCTCCTCCAAACTTGAGTATAAATGGAAGAACATCTTCGCTCTTGACAAGTTTACTGAAGCTACAAGGCAAATACAACAGCCCAAATAAGCAACCCCAGTGAATAGGGGTAAGAAGACGAAGAAAGTTTAGCAGGACCGCTCAACTCCAGCTATACAATCCTCGTTGAAACTTTGAACAACGCATATATCAAGGAATGGCAAAGTGCACTTTTGTGTTTGTGGTTGAGTCTGAGGCTTCTCAAAAGGAAGTAGGGAAACGGAAAAGCATGCCTAAGACTTTTCGAGGTGAGATTAAATTTTCAACTTGGTAAATGCTTTCGTCAAGTTTAAGCCGTATACTAGTTTGGCATCAGTACACGCAACAACAGAGAAACAAAGTAGCAGAAATAGAAGAATTCGACAGTTTCTCCATATTATCTTTGTACCATCAAGTAAATCCTAGACATTTTAAGAAATCCACAATCCCTGTGTTTTTATTTCTTTGTCCCTTTCTGGAATTTTTGTATCTTGTAAGATTAGTTTAAAACGGGACGTTTAACGTGGGTGGGAAACGGAAACAGAGAGGCATGTGTTTGTATGTGTGTGGATGCACTTATTTACTCACAATTTATTTGATAAAGTGCAGTGAAAGGTGTAAGCATGCATGCATGATAACGAGGTATGTGATTACCCTCCTGGCAAGGAAAACACGACTGCCGACTGGTGCATTATTTGATTCCTTTTATCCTCGCCATTTATTGCATGAGCTGGTGCAGTTTTCTTACGTTTGATCTGGATGAATGTGTCTGCATTTAAATAAGGAATAAGGATTGGCACACGGGAAACTCTAGGAACTGAAAGTATTCCAGAGTGAAAGGCTTTGAGTGAGATGAATAATACGTAGAAACGAAGCCTTTTGATGTGGCTGTATAACGAGCTATGGGAAAACGAACAAATGGACTGCACTCGCTAAGCAAATAAAGTACACTAAAACACTTGCAGTTTTTAAAAAAGATTGCACATGATAAACTGGAGCAATCCTCTGCCCACACATTTTAGTTATATTTTTGAGTAGCTGATGGCATGCTATTTGCAGAGAAATTGTTGTCGAATGTGCTCATATTTTATTCATAAAGTGTGTTTTTACATTTTTGTACGGGTGTTTGAATTTAACTCTTTGGTAAAGCGACTTGCAATATTTGTGTTTTTGTTATGTATCGACTTTTATTTGAAGAATGTGGGTTTCCCAATGATAATTTATTACTGCTGCGAAAAGCAGGAGGAATAATGTTTAACAAAGAGAGAGAAAGAGAGTCATTTCCGTGATAAAAATGATTGGTGATACTTTAATCCCATTATTTCTCATCCGTCGTGTACAGACACAGAAACTTTAGCATACAGAAAAATATAGAATTTGTATATTAGGTAGATGTAAACAGAACAAATATATTTTTGGATTTTTTTCGCTTGTACTGATACCCCACTGCAGCACTGCAGTCTACAGCATTATGTTTCAACTTCATTGATACTTTTTCCACTTGCTCGATAGGAGACGGGTAAGAAAAGCGGAACATTCCATTTCACAGGCTAAAAAATGCAGCCACCAAAGTCCCAGTCATGAATAGGTGAAAAGCCTCAGAGCCCCATTCCCAGTGCAGTAACCACATTTCAGAAAAACAATAAACGTTCCGAGTCGTCATCAAGAGGAATTTATGTTTTTATCCTTCACCGTAAATTTTTACGGGAAGCCTTCCTTTTTATTGCTGAGTTTGCTGTTTACCCAGAAAATTTTAAAAAAGTTGTTGCATGTATAAAAAAAGTTATAACGTACAAAAAATATTTTTACTTCGCAAAATTTCCCCTTTTATCGTTCCAGGTGAAAATTTGTACAGGGTAATAGCCACACACGTGTAATTTTTGTAGATTACAAAATTACAGATGACATTCACATGACAGGTATCTTGTTTTTATTACTAAAATCTACTCCATTATTTCCTCGCAATATACTCATTTACAGTTTATTTTTAACACTGTATTCTAAACTGAAATCACGATCACGACATCATTCCCATACTTTTTTGCAAACCTGCCAGGTTTTTATGTACAAAATTTATAAAAGCACTTCCTTTCTCAACAAGTGTATTTCAATTCCATACCACGCAATCATCAACTTTTATCTTGATTAAAGCGAAGAACGTCTAAATGAATTTGGAAAACTTGTACATTCCACACCAACCTAATCCATTTCTATATCCTATTAGTTAAAGAATATCATTCATATCATACGCCGTGCAAAAAATTAAGTAGGTATATGTATTCCACACCTTAACGTACGAAGCAAGGTATACATCCGTAGTGAAAGTTCTTACGTTAGTAAACACACCCCAAACTCCTTATTCCCTTTCCTCTACCACACTGCTCATCTCTCTATGATGCTCTCACACAGCCCACACTTTCTTTTCCTTTTTTTCTTTCTTCATTCACGTTTTCCCAGTATTACTTGAACATTGCTCAAATTTCATTGCTCCACATTTCATCTCTAATTCCCAATGGGACTTGAGTATCACTTTTCCATATGAACCTTATATACAAAGGGAAATATTTCGGGAAAATGTACATTTCCATCTACACTTCCCTTTCTTACATTTATTACTATTGCAGAGGAAAAAGTCTTACCAACTTATAAACATTAGCAAGGAGGTTTGGCTCTGGCCTATATGAACAAGGGATGATGGGAGTAATGATGGAATTATCCTTATCATTGTGATCATCATCATCATCACCATCCACAAGCTGACGAGAAGTTGATCCTTTCGATTCTATGGGATACAAGTAGCATCTACCTAAGTACGGACGACGATTCTCTCTAGCTTGTTAGCAGTTTTTTTTCGCAAAAAGGCTTATACTTACTTTTTCTCACTAATACTTTCACTTTTATCATCCATTTTGTGACGTGTGTGCAATCGCATGAGGGTAAATGAAGGAAAAAGAGGACAAGCAACACAACACACATATTACCAATATGACTACTAGGAAATGCTCGCAAAAAGGCTTACATTTGCAAGGGTAGTTGTGTTGTATAAGAAAAAAATATACACATATCTTATTTTGGGCTACAAGTAAAAAAGTGTGCGCTTAGCGAGAAACTTAACGCAATATGAGGATATAAGCTTGTAAATATTTTCATCTCTGGAGATCGGATCAAATTCATTCATCAGTCTATAAGAAATGCTCCAAGATCCTTGGTGAACTTTGTGTAGCACACTAAACAGGAAAATATCCACGAAAACTTTATAACAAATCAAACTTGCTATACGTCTCGCATCTTTTCTCTCCTTTCCAGGAAAACAAATTCGACGAGAAAATAAGATTTAACCTGTAATTACTCCGAGTTTCTTGATATGTCCCAACTGTCTATAAAATTCTTTTGATCTACGAAAAACCAAACACGAAAATAGGTAATATTGCTTCAACCTATTACGCCATGCATTTCTAATACCATTGGAAAAAAACACTCGACTTTCTCTATATTTGAAGGAAATCGTACATGACAATGGAAAAAGCAACAGTACATTTTTCCTGAGAATTTCTCCTTCTACAAAAACATTATCATCAAGTATCAATGTATTACTTTTTGGTTTATTTGTCTTCTCCTCAGATATTTTGCAGTGGTCAGGGAACGGAACCGCACAAGTGGAAGATTCCACGTATGCTTCCGAGATCAATGGATTCTCATTTCTTTATATAGACTCCACTCTCGTCAAACTTGGACATTGTGTAGGAGGAAGTTAGTCCTTCAATTCATACAAGCATTACCCTCTCTCCTCTTTCTTTAGTTGAGAAGGCGATAACACATTTTGGCCACTACGCTAAACGTGACTTTGAGTTTAAATGAGGGCATTGGAACTAAACTTGTGTGTTTACGTTGGCTATCTTATATCTCTACATCTTCGGGTGCGACAGAATATTCTCCCCTTTTCTCCTAGTGCATGTATGCATACCTCCAAAAAAACTTTCCACTCTTCCTTCTTTTAAATTCGTTTCGTTGCTGCCCTTCCCCTAAATGTTCATCTTGTTCCATCCATTTTACCCAATTTTAGCAAGGTGAGCTTCTCTTGCTTAAAAGCCATTGAAAAGTCGATGACTTTTGTAAAACTTCTTACACTTATTTTCCCAAGGTGCATTTGTGAAATGATGACAATATACTGAGCATACATGTTTTTGTACCAACCACCCACTCCTCTGTAGGTTATCTAGTATTTAGGAATGGGAAAGTTTTCTCTATCGTGTGGATTCATTACGTTGTAAAATGCGTGCAAGCATCCATCCCTCCTTTTCTTCTACATTGGATTGGTTTCTCTTCTCTACAGAGGAAACTCAAGAGGTGGAAGATAGGTTGTTGATATCAGTTAAATCTCAAAAAATGAACACCACCAAGCTAGTAAGTTGGTAGAAAAGTGGATGTTTTCTTGGTAAACCTAGATGTACGTGTAACCTTTATATAAACGGAAGGAGAGGATTTGAACCGAACAATTTTTTTAACTTTTCCTCTACGTTTTCTTCCCTCCACGATAATAATGATTACGTTGATTCCCATCATCAATTTTTGGTTCTACCCACGAACCAGATCTTCATCTTTGAAAAAAAGGAAGCTTTTAGTTGGATTTTCGATAAGGATAATGTCATAGAATGAAGAAGGTAGAAGGTAGCTGACTTTTTTCTTCCCACTTTGGAATGAAAGTTTGCACGCAGGCATAATCATCATCATGATGAAAACGTGATCAGATCAGAATTATTACCACAAAAGTACCAAGAACACGATGGGCTTGTAGAGGATGGCTTAAACACGAGTTAAAATATCATCCCCATACATACTCCTCACACGTACACGTGATCTTCACAACGTACTTGTGTGCTTCCCAGCTTACACCATTGCCATCGTGTAATTTAAGGATGATATTATGATGATTCCTACTTTGATACACTTTTCCTCCTTTTCCACATTGCTAAATATAGCCTCCTATGGTGCTTACAAACATCGTGGTTAAAACCATCCCGATCCTCTTTTCTCATCTGGTGATGATATGTTTGGGAAAGGCGGAAACTGGTGAAAGCAATAATCATATTAACGCAGTGAATGTTGAGGGAAGAAAGAACATGGTAAAAAATTCTACACTTCTCTCCTGTCAGCCAGATGCAGAAAGATGAAATAGACGAGGAAAAAAAGTATCCCCTTCTTTAATTCATTCTTTTAAGCTGCTCCTGTCATAAAAAGTGAAAATATATTTTTCTCTAGGAATTTTCTGATAAAAACGTGTATATTATAGCTTTAGATCACGCATCAATAATGCCTGTCAAAGCCAAGGCCAGAAGAGAAAAAAAGCATTGGTGCTGATGGTTAAGAAGAGAAGGAATATGTATACCACCGACTGGGATATGCCAATGGCATGGGAATTCCAAAGGAGAAAGAAGTGAATTATTTCCTGGAGAAAAACACTTAAATTCACGTGAATAAATTCAACGCATATGGTTGTAGAGAAGAAGTGGCAGGTTTTTTTCTGGTATTTTCTAGAATAAAAAATACCTTATATTTGTGAGATATATTCCATAGATGAACATTGGAATCGACCTAGCTGCGTTGCAATCCCTCTTGAATTTTGACTGCAAACGTATCTTGGGTCCGTTCAAGCTGTGGTGTTCAGTGTGGGATTCTCTTTTCTTCGAGAAAGTCTCATTCTGCGAATCCTGAGAGATCGAAAGACTGGAAATGACCCTCCTTTTAGGCTCCTCCGTTGATTCCAGAGGATTTGGGAGAATATATGTATGGATTATATTGGAGTATGAATGTGATGATAAAACGAGAAAAGACGGTTCGGGATATTAGAACTTTAGCGGTTGGATTTACTTGGAAATAAATCATGATTATAGGAACGCATCCTCTGTAAAGGATCTTAAACGCAGAGTGGTTAAATATCGAATGATTTTTATTCAAAGAGTATAGTGTGTTAAGGGAAGTTTTTGTGTGGTAATGATGCTTAGAAAAGTAACACGTTGGCTAAAGTTAAGATTTTGAAGAGTTTTATATATCTGATAATTAGTATTCGGAAATTTTTAAGCAAGCTAAAGCGTTAAAAATATACGAATGGATATGCTCAATAAAACTTTAACTAACTTCTAACTAGCCAAATTTAAACACCCATATTGTATTTCTGCAAACTTTTATTTTGACATATTTTGCAGGTCAGTATCATTCAGGGAGTGGTTAGCTTAAAATTAAGTATATTATTGCATGCGTCTGTCTGTCCTAGATCGGTTTAGTTGGTTAGTTGGAGGATTTGGCGAGCACAACAATAAACTTTGAACTTTGTTTCGTTAATTAGTTAATTGATTTGGAATGTTTTAATCTGAACTTAAATCTGGTTGATAGTAATTAGTGATTCGGTGTTTAATAATTTGGCAATTTGTGAAAAACACGAAAACTACAAACTGAAACTGACTGTTCGGTTAGTTCGATACTTTGAGAGTTTGGAGAGTCGCGTAAAGAAACATTGACTAGAAACGGAAACTTACTGTTCAGTTTAGTTGGTCGGTTAACAGATTTTGGGGATTCGGACAAATGACTAAAACCACGACTCACTAATTTCACTCATCTCGTCAATGTGAAAGTGTAGGCAGAGGTTTTGGACCTGAGGTACCGTTTTGGCCACTCGAAAGCTTTTTGGCTGAAAATTTGTGTACAGGTGTATTTTAATGTGAGAAAAACGAATCCGTTGAAAAATTGGTCCCTTTCCGTGCCCAGGTGCCCGAAAATCGCCCTGGTGGGGGGAAAAATTGGAATTTCAAAATTGTCAGAAGTTGATGAAAATTCGTATCTAGGTACATTTTAGCATGAGAATGACGAATCCGATGAAACATTTTCAAATTTTTATCAAATTTTGAGGACTTACGAATTTTCATTTTCATTTGCTTTTTTTGTAGTTTTTAGGTATTTTTGAAGAAAAAATGAAAATGTTTCATCGGATTCGTCATTCTCATGCTAAAATATACCTAGATACAAATTTTCATCAACTTCTGACAATTTTGACATTCCAATTTTTCCCCCCACCAAAGCGATTTTCGGGCACCTGGGCACGGAAAGTGACCAATTTTTCAACGGATTCGTTTCCTCGCATTAAAATACACCTGTATACAAATTTTTAGCCAAAAAGCTTTCGAGTGGCCGGCCGGGACCTCTGGTTCAAAACCTCTGAGTGTAGGTTCAAAATTGAATTATCTTTTAATAATATTTAAAATACATTAATTCCTCAAAAGTCTATACTTACTATACTAAAAATATGAATAATCTTTTCTTCGAAAATCTACAGTGCGATTAGCGCACAACACATCAAGAAAATATTCAAAATTACTTATTCAACTGTTCGGACTGTAAATATATGGAGGTATATTTTGTCATTGTTTTTATGTTTATTCATTTTTCATCGCATCATTTTTGTTTAGTTAAACAAAAAACGATGAGAAACTTTGAGCGATTCATTTTTCCAAAGTGCCTAGCTATTTCAGGTAAGTAAATAAAGGAGCCAACTCCATCTATTCCACCAAATATATGAACAAATTTATGAACGTACTCGAATACAAATTTTCTCAGAAAATCACATTGTGGAAAAAGGGAAATATTGCGAATTCGTCCAAATAAACTATACAAAGTCAGAGCTCCTCCTGATCATTTCTCATTGTCCACAGGATGTAGACAATTTTGAGATGAAAATACAACATTTTGAGTACAATTCTGCCAAGCAGAATTCCAAAATTGAAATGCAAACAGTATATCTTAGCACAGTCGAATCTTTATTGGATGGCGATAGGTTCCAATGCCAATGATAGCTACAATATAATATTACAATGTGTGCTTTTTCTCTATCCAACTTTATCTACTCCTATATTATACATATAGCTTCCTCTTCCTTTTCGAGAGATTTTGTCTTCAAGGAGAAAGTATACATTACGAAATTTCAGATATGAGGGCATCGCTCTGGAAAATAATGCTCTATATAGAGATCCTCCTTTTTGCTCATCCTTTTGTGCTTTCAGATTGACTAGAATCTTTTCAACAATTGAAACAAAGTATTTTTCCACTACTTTCCTAGTATTTTCCTCATCGAAGGATATATTGACGTGATATATGTTTGCAAAGAACTATATTATGTGTATCTTTTTTAGCTAGAGAATGGAAGAAGGCACCAAGACTGGAAAAAAGAGGGCAAGGCAACCTTGCCTAACGGCTCAGCACACATTGTAAACAAAGACTGACAAATTGGGCTTCCTGCTTGAGGACAATACACATTCAAGGAGAATTGGTACGCCGGGCGGAACTATCTTCTTGACTGCTCACTTTTTTTCGCTTATCCCAAGACTTGCAAGAAGAGAGGGGGAAAATATACTCGTCGTAGTTACAACTTTTTCTTGCAAAAAGCTCCATCATTGAGGATGTATTATCAACAACGGATAAAAAAATCAAGTAAAGAAAAAGAAAAGAGGGAAAATCTAGATCATTTCTGCGAATAGGCTTGTTGCTTACACTCCCTACTCTTTTGCTTTCTCCATGTATGAGAATGAAAGAGGAGGAAATAGGGATACGTCTTACTCTCAGAGAGCAACAAGAAAGATACACAAAAAATCAAAAACTAATAAAAACGATAAAAAGTAGAATGTAGTTTGAAGGAAAGATGAAATGAAAGGGAGGAAGAACAGTGAGCATTTTTTTTTATATTCAGGTGAGCTTTTTCCCCACTGGCAGTATCTTGTATATTTACACAATTTTGATGGGGTTACTCCCCACGTGATGGGGTGTATCTATCACATCACTCAATCCGAGTATATATTTTTACTGGTATATAATTTAGAGTTTAGTTTGATATTGTCAATATACTTACATACATACTGTAGTGCAGACTAAATTCACACAAAAGTGCTTTGTACTATATTTTTCCGCATGGTTTATACCTCCAGAAAAAATTGAGAGAGGGTTCGATTGATTGGAGAAATTGGGTAACTTACGTACAAGTCTATTTTTGTATTTGAATCATGTTTGTACACTAAATTGTAAACATGCTGCCTGTATTCTGCCAATGTGTGGCCTAGTTAAATTCACTCGAGATGAGAAAACGATCCATAGTCCACCCAGTTTTCAAAAAATAAGATAAATAAAGAAATGGTTGGTTATGCCAAACCAAAGAGAAGCAACTCTAGCACTGTAAATAATAATAAATGTCATTTTGTGGGGAAATTTTTTGCACAGAGAAGTTGTATTTTGTGAGTGACGCGACTTTGTAAATTCATTTCTTGGAAATACACTTTTACTAACTATTCTAAAAATATACTCTGCCCAGAGCCCCTTACGCTACAGTTAATTTTGTTAAAAGACCATCCTCTTTTGGTAATCCTTCATGACTTCATTTCCACCAGTGAAAAATACTAGAAAGTTTTAGAGGAGGAATTTCAAATGCAAGCTCAAGTACCCAGGGGACTTTGCATTATAATGGAGCAATATGATTATCCCCTCATGCCATTTGGGTAAAATGACAGATTGGAAATTAAATAGCTCTACTATGTGAAATTACATGAGTGGTCTTACTCCAGGCAATGTAACGGGATAATGTATACATGGAAAATGTAACGTTCCTTTAAATCCCAGATAAAGGACGTAAATGGAGGATTTCATCCCGAGCTTTAATCATGTTTTCTCAGAATTACCAAATGAGAATGTAGAGAGGCTTTTAGGAAATAGGTTGAATGAAGCTATTCACTTTAGATATTTTCTAATATGAACATAAGAAGCTTCCAAGAATTTTCTCGTGTATTTATTAATATTCCTCATGTAATAATACCTACCATATACTAAACTTTAGAAGTAGGATCCGTTTTTCATTAAATTATTTCGAACCTCTGTACAAATTTGTGGATAGGTAGCTATGTGGGTGGGATGACGGTGTAGGTGGATGTTGGGAGGGAATGTTTTTACCACCGCAATTATTATCCTTACCATCACCTCTTGCTTGATTATGTGAAACAAGACTGTTTTAATGAGTATTGTATTTCATCCCAACCTTTTCCCCACCACCATTACACATCCCTGAGTATTGTGCAGTGCGTGCACTAGCATCAAGTGCAAGACACAAGAGAGCGGAGAACACGGTGCTAAACAATTATTGTGAGTTATTAAGTAGAGCAAAAGCGTCGACATGTTGTAATAACCAAAGCTATGTGTGTTACCCCATTACCCCACCATGAAAGGGAATCTTGAACTGTGAACTGGATTCCACAGAGAGGTTGATTCTGTTCCTGAGCTTGGCTCCCTGCTGCGACTTTAATTTCAAAATATCTTTCTCAAATTATTTTAACGTGGCCTAGCTCAAATTAAGATGCATGGAGAAAAGCTGCTGAACAAAATGGTCTTTTACTCACACGACTCAAAATATCCCTCTCAGATTCTCAACCAAAATGATGATTACGTGATATAAGTAGATCCACTGTGGTATTTAAACTTGATATAGAAGGGAAACTTGGGGTTTTAAATGTATTAATATAAGTTTTGTATACAAACAGCTGGATTCCGGTTTGTAGTTGCTTTTCATAAAATAAGTGAACATGAATGGAAGGAAAAACAATGAAAATCCTGGTAAAGGGGATTAACTAAATTTCATTTTCAAAATGACGGAACAGATAAACATGAAGGGTAAAATAAAACAGGATCAAAATTTAAATCCTCTGTGTGCATATTTAGGTGTATTACCACTTTGCTAAAGTTGATGGCCAAAAACAACGTCACGTGATTTCAGAAATTAAGCCTGTGTACATATTATACATATCGTGAAAGAGATTTTCTGTGCTTCACAAGGTAAGCATTGCAAAACCCGTCATGGTTTACAACCAAGTTAAGTGGTGTACGTATTACACTTTACCCCACATGTAAATAACTTTCACGCTTTCTTCGGATGGAGAGGATCAGAGTAACGCCATGATGGGATGTTTGACATGACGGCATCATCAGGCAAACACGCTTCTATACATGTTTCTTTGCTTGTTGTTTTATTTGCCAACTTTTAATTTAAAATTCAAAGATAAAAGGGTAGTTAAAAGCATGTCAAAATTGTATTATGAAAAGGCACGGTTTCCTTATGCATATAGTTAGGGAATGAAGGATGATAATAATTTTAAGTAATTTCTCGTAAAATGGCTCAAATTAGCATGAGAAATGCTTTTAAATCTGCCCTTTGATCAATGGGAACGTTGTAAAGCAAATGAAAAACAAAGAGGGTGAGTATTACTCTACGTGTATGTGTCTGTTTGTCTCTGCCTTTCTGAGTACATCATGAGAGTCTTATATATCTCCAAAAATATCTGAAAAATTACAAGCCCACACACCAGCTGACTCCCTTTTACACTTATCACTTCTCCGTATTTTTCTCCCCCTTTCCTCTAAATAAACTAGAAAGTTAGAAAGTGAGAGAGAAGAATGGACTATAGTGGTTCTCTCACTCACCTCGAAACACACGCATTTTCTACTTATTTCATGTACACCACTTTACTCCCAGCCTTCAGGCCAACAGTAGCCCTCTCCTCTTGCAGCTTTTATTTCATTAATCATGGATGAAGCTCTCTGTGAAATGCAGGCTAACTTTTTAAGCTCATTTCAAACTCATCACGGGGAGGAAATCGGAGAGAGTTTGTGTGTGTACTTGAGTATATCCCAACCCTTTTTCAATTCAGTGTGGATATCCTTTTTCATTAACACGGTCTCATGCACCAAATAAACATAAAAGCAGCTATGCTTATATCCGAACAAGGGTAACGTGATTACAATATCCTGCACACTTGAGAACATGTTTACAAGTTTTGTCAAAAAAAGGTCATGTCAAAAAGTCAAACCAAGCGAAAACCTGGAATGCGAAGAGTCAATCCAGTGCAGAGTACGGAATTGAATATTTATAATAAATTGTAATACACACGAATCTGCCAGAGTCAGAATTATGCAAAGTGGAATGAAACTTTGAATGGATATGCGTATCAAGATTGATTGCGTGATTTTCTGCAACTCTGCTAATAACCATTTGCGTGAATGAAATAAACACGCTAATTACCATGTTTCATCGGGACCAAAAGGCATCAACGAAAAATTACCAGTTAGGGAAAATTAGAAGAAAAACACATGAGTTTGGAAGTTGCAAGTTGAATTGCATGTGGGAGATTGACATGGGAAAAATAAATCATATTTTCAGAGTTTTATGTATATGAGGTCAAAGTGAATGTGACAGTAATGACGCAACTGCATTTATGACGCAGAACCCAAAAATAAATTTGATAACATTGAAAATTTAGTCTTAAAGAGAGCAAGCTTATATTCAGCCTACACATATTTGTCCTATATTGTAAATTCAGAAATAAAAAAGGTGTTTAAGAGACAATTTTGCTAGTGTAGGAGGCTATTTTATCTAAAAGTCTCCAATCTTCTTGCCTCCTACGATTTAAAAATCAATTTATACCAAAAATAAAACTCTTCCAATTTTGTGAATGCAAATTCGAGATGAGGTATATTCAAAAAAGATTGGTTCCATAATAACCTATACCAATAACATATTGAAATTACAACTCCTTTGAGTTCAACACCAAGTGCGTAACTCAGCTATCGTGCTCACTAATATGTTGTGCATAACGTTTGATGAAATATGACAGAATATATTTCTGGTGGCACTCGAGTGGGCAAAGCAAGGGGTTTGGATTTTCCCTGGTCTTTAATTTACCAGTAATTTTATATCTTTAAGTACAAAAGACGCTTTCATAATATACGACTTTCTCTTCAAAATATTAAAATATGGAGTGAGTGAACAGCATGTCCCATCTTTATGGAGAATATTCCAGATTTTTTTATCCATATGGTAGGAAGCTGTTGAAGAGGTAGACAAATGAATCCACTCATCTCTTAACCTGCTTCCGCTCACTTTTCCTTTTTTTTCACCGAAAAAAAACTCCAATAACATATTGAAATTACAACTCCTTTGAGTTCAACACCAAGTGCGTAACTCAGCTATCGTGCTCACTAATATGTTGTGCATAACGTTTGATAAAATATGACAGAATATATTTCGGGTGGCACTCGAGTGGGCAAAGAAAAGGGTTTGGATTTTCCCTGGTCTTTAATTTACCAGTAATTTTATATCTATGAGTACAAAAGACGCTTTCATAATATACGATTTTCTCTTCAAAATATTAAAATATGGAGTGAGTGAACAGCATGTCCCATCTTGGAGAATATTCCAGATTTTTTTTATCCATATGGTAGGAAGCTGTTGAAGAGGTAGACAAATGAATCCACTCATCTCTTAACCTGCTTCCGCTCACTTTTCCTTTTTTTCACCGAAAAAAAAACTGTCCCCAATTCCATACATACTTTTCCGTTGAAGGAAAGTGAAAGCGAGTGTAATGCGAAGTGGTGTAGTGGCACGTAAAAGGTGAGATCAAGATATACTGCTAAAATCCCTCCTCCCATCAAACCCTAAAAGCATGCTTTACTTAATCATCAAGCTCGTTTCTACAGAAAAGCCATCATCCCAGGCTAAAAAGCACTTTTTATCTCGGCGCATCTTGTAAATATTCATGATTTGAAGAAAGCAGTTTTCATGAGTGTCTCTTTCTCCAAGATATTCACCCACCTTTGCAGATTCTGCTACATGTTTTATCTTGCAAATGGCAAAGCACAAAAGAGAAAAATCGGTAGTGGAGAAGAAAAAGAGTCAAGTTTTAAAAACAATCCGTTTCACCATCTTCTCCATTTTCTCAAGGCTACTATGTTTCAGAGAGATGGAAAGAGCCGTAAGCCACGCTAACCAAGCAAAAAATATTAAGTCATGTCATCCTCAACTAATCCTGTGAAGAAGCAGTCACATAACTTGGCATACATATTTCCGTCTTTCAAAGCTTAAACGACTTCACACGGAATGGTATCGACATTTTAAGAAAATTGGATTTGAAAATGCATTAACTTTAGTGGGTGAACACAAAAGGTGGGATGGCATATGGCATCGAATACGAAACCAACGAGGATAGAGAGCAATCACAGAGTTTTACTTTGCTTCCTTGCTTTGCTTATACCACACACACACCACTCCACCACTTTACCATCTTTAAGATTTTGTACGCGCTAACGATCTTTGGAGGAAACCAGCTGAAGGGATTTTCTCTCTTGTAAGCGCTTTTTCATTACGAGATGCTCTTCCTGTGACAAAACTATCTGGGTTAGTTGTAAATATACAAGATAGCCTATTTATACAAGATATTTGGGTATGGGATGTTACAAAATTCGTCATTTTCATTTCTCTCTCTCTCCATTTCCCCATTGGACTTTGGACGGAGGGCAGTTATTGCAGGATGAAGAGATATGATGTGGTGGTATACAGTTGTGGAGTGTGCATGCATGACTTGTCTCGTGCTAGCTGGAAGATGGTGAGAAAATTGCTACAGAAGCTGTGTGTCGAATTGCTCTTTTCCTCCTCACCATTTCTCAGGAAATCTTGACTGCAAAGATAATTAATTTTCTGGTCTCTTTTCAGAAAGTCAGATTTCGTCTCCGCCTCAAATCTTCACTACTCCTGAGTGAATGATGAACATGTTTCCTCATCTCTTCTCAAAGAGGAAGATACTTGAATGCCAATTTCCTATTAAGCTGATGTTGGGAAAGATGGACCTTAACTAGTTTTTCCTCACATGTGCATATGTGCAAAATAAAACTTACTCATGTGAACATAGCATATATATACGTGTATATCGTCCATATGTGTGCTATAAGATTTACACTTAAATTATGTGAATTTGCCTGGAATCGAGATGAGCTCCGCTGAAGTAGAACATATTCGTGATATTTCAGCATGTACATAGTATAATCTCTCCCATCTTGCCACTTTCTGCTTTCAACCGGGCGTAATCTGATTGAGATGTTAGTACAAAAAAATATCTTGTGTGAAGACTCATTACGTTCCTTTCCCAAGGAAAATGATTGCCCACCCAGAAGCAATTTTTCAAACTCGTCCAAGCTGCTCCTCCAAGTTACATTGACAGAAATGGTGAAACATGACGACTAGACAATACACAACTATGTGAATCTCTACTCACACCACGTGTATACTTCCTCTTGAAGAACAAGCGACAGACACACATTTGAGGAAAAGTAAATACACCTAATATCCCGTAAAGCAGTCACTTAGCCCAACTGCTCAAGTAGGAAAGAGAGAATGCGGAAAATTAAGTCACTTTTCTTGGATATATGACAAATGTCTGTCTGAATGACAGGAATCCCACTCTCTTGCTAGATTAATGATGCCACTACGATTCAGACAATAGCGGAAGGAGGTTGTGTGGCAAGCCATGGCATATTTCTTATTCAGCCACACACACTAGAACATTCTCTTCTTTTGCACTACACTACGAAATAGAGAGAAGGAAAGATAGCTTCTTCTTTTCCCACACATACTTTTTTGCTTCAAGGAAGAAAGTGAGAAATGGCTTTTGTAGCTTGCACAAACGTAATATTTCATAAAATGTTTCGACTCTATCTTCAGAGATTTAGCTAATAGCATAATATAGGACCAGCTGCCACATCATATCGGTCCTTTCAAATATGGAGGATAGGTTGGATGTCTTTAAAAAAACGGAGAATCACTTCCCATTCCTTCAGCTTCAACATAAAGCTTAAGAAAGATAGAAAAGGAGTCATCCTTTTCTCTCTCTTGGAAAGGGATATTATAATGGTTGGGTATAGGCGAAATTACATTTTATTGAATGACTGCACACACCCACCACTGCTGGTATTCGCAACAGGACGACTTAGAAGCCAACTAACGATATCTGTCGTTTTATCCCTTCCTGTTTCAAAGAAACGGATATGGTCTTGACTGGAAGAGTTTTTGGAGACAGTCTCTACTAAAAACATGATGGAGAACAATGGACCATTTACAGATATGAATTCTTCTCATGCTCCATTCATCCCAGGGATGGCTATTAGAATGGGGAGAATTTCCGTTTATTCAATCCACAAAAAATAGTAAATCCTAATAACTAGTATAGATTTCACTTTGGGATTTTTTACGCTATAAATATTATTGCTTTCAATATAATAATAATTTCCTTACAAAAAGTGTGATAGCCTTTAAAAAGGTAAAAAAAAGATTGGAGGATTTTTTCTGAAAATTTTCGAGGAATCTCTTCCTTGCTATTTCAATCCCGAGGGAATGAGAATAAGTTACATTTACGTCATGTCATGTTATATCACTGTAAAATAAGGATATCTGATGCAAACATTGGGTGGGCGTGTTTGATTTATTTTTCAAACTTTCATTTAAACAATGTATATATATATGAAACGTTATCGTACACCAGATCAGAGTCAGAGTTCGACAAGGTAAACACAATTTTATTGATGGAAAAAATTGAGCAACCAATGTAGATCAAAGTTCATAGAATAGTGGATAAAGTAGTGAAATATTTACTTACAGTTCATCTCAACTTGGACAAGGGATGAAATGGGATCGCTTAAATTATTGTTGCTCGCTTGGCACGTGTACTTTGCGTGAAGGTCCTCCCTTGTGAGATTCTCTTTAGTCATGGTATTCTGAGTTGTTCCATCCACTGCCCCTTCAGAATAGAGGATTTTGGCAGTATCATCCACCAAAGAGCCTTCCCTCCACCAGGTAACTTTTGGCGATGGTCGACCTGTAACATAAGAGGAAATGGTTTCATGTTAAAATTCTCAAAATGTGTAACCTTATCTGGAAATGATTTTCCTTTTGAGATCACATTGTCAAACTTGGAAATTTGTCCTAAAACACCAACTTTCTCGAGAGAGTTTGAAAACAATAGGAAAGCAAATTTCCTCTCATGTGTCCGTTTGTATAAGGCTAACACTGTGGGGTGAAAACGGAGAAGAAGAAAAGGGGAATTAGAGAAGATAGATTTGAGGAATGCTTCTCAAGTCACATCCACTTTCCCCAACAATTAAACATCCCATAAATATTTCAGAAAACTAATCAACTGTCAATTGGATCCTATTGTGAGCTCTTCTAACTGCTAAATTACTCGCCAAACAAGAAAAGCTGTTGAAAAGGAGGCTATATATAGTTGTGTGGAATTATTGGTGTTGAATGATAAAAGGAATTATTTGTAAGGTGGGTAAAATTGGGAGAAGGCGTGTGATCGTTGCTACATTCGCTTCCTTCTCTTTGAAAGAGAGAGAGAGAGAACGTGCTACACAAGAAGGTATGCCATCCGTTGTGTGGTGATGAGGAGAAAAAGCTTTTCTCTTCGTCCCCATTGTTCACCAGAGGGATATGGAATGGTTTCCGTATGGAATTCTCTCTAATGCCTTCATCCCAGCTCCCCATTACGACCAGCTTTTGAAGGTCTTTTTTTTGGTGTCATGTTTATATGAAATGGAATGAAAGCCACGTAATAAAAGTGGTTGTTTAGGTGTAGAGTGTTACGAGTGAGCGGATATAATCCACATGGTCGTATGGAATGATGGGGAAAATCGAATTTTCTCTTGTTTCCTCGAGCTACACAAATTTTAAATGAATTGCCTTCTGATGATGATCACGATGATGCTGCACATGATGGGGCATTCAAGTCGAGAAGTTTGTTCCGTCCTTACAGAGAGTCACGAGCTATTGTGAGGTAATAGGAGGAATCTATTGTGTCTCATGTGGTGGTATTCATGATTCATGGAGGAATTTCCAGCTCTCTCTTGGAAACGATTAAACTAGTGGATAAAATTTTAAATACATTGTTGATAAGATTGTAGACGGGAGGGAATATGAAGGCAATTTATCTTCCATTCATGGTATTCCAATCCATCAATGGGATAATCGCATCGTACATCTTATGATTTGTGCTTGACTTGTGTCATAACAATTTCACTTGGGTTTCAGCCTTGGTGTAATCTGACAGATGAAAAATGAAATCATTCCACTTTCAATCCATTTCACAATTGTTACAAGAAACAAAGGCACGTGCCTTGGCAAATATGCTATACGGAATACAATTTCCCATTTTTTGGAAATAGACGAAATAGTAGTTGACCATGGTTTTAGTAAACATCCCTATTCTTGTGTAAGGTGAAAGCCCTGCATGTCAAGCAGTATGACGACTCTCTAATCATTTGAAGTACATGGGTATAGCTTCGTGAACGGAAAGTAAAACAAAAGGATTCCCTATGCCGTAATCAAACCAAAATTACACAATACACACTACCTCGCTTCACAATACAGTGTAGAGGGAAACCTCACATAAAATCGTCTTTACAATCTAAACAAAATTTTACACCAGGAGTTCCAACATATACGTGTACATTGTGGGTGTGGAATGTAGAAACAAAATGAAAAATTAATGCCAGCCAGCGGAACGTCGAAGTGCCTTGTTAGCAGCAGGGTCGGTACGCATGCAAACATGCAAACAAAAACCGAAGATAGAAAATGTGCTACGGGAGAGAGTGTCTCTATTCAAGTGTAAAACTGGGAAAAGGGTAAAAAAGAACAGAGAGAAAAAGATGACTATCGTGTGTCCTTCGTTACACAATCTACCTCACGAATTTCACAGAATTTGCCACTTTTCGCAAACTTCTAGTAGAGACCTGAATTCTCTTCTTTTGAGCAGATATGTTGAGGACGCTTTGTTTACTGTGGTGCGATATAACATCATTATTACATTACGCTACGACGGCGTCTCTCTACGTCTTTTGGAAATGGATTCTGTGTGGCCATCAGGAACCAATGTTGCCCTCTCCTTTTTAGCACGTTATACGCACTGATGATAGCAAAAAGAGCTGGAAGACTAGATACCTAGAGGAATTTCATAGTTTCCCTGTAAGTAGTATACACACTCCAACTCTAATCCAAATATAAGTGCTCTTGATAAAAAAAATATGGAACGGTGCTCTCCTCCAATTGGATGAATACAAGTTTTGAAATATGAATGAGACCATTACACAAACAAACATTACTACATTTTGAATGTGTGTCTGCTCTGATGGGCTTCCATATATAAGGGGGAAAACATGCATGGAATGAAGTGAAAGGATGATAACCATAAAACTGAGAAAAAGATATGAGTTAACCATCTTTAGAAAAGTTGTTCCACTTAAATTTCTACCTATGCACATAGTTTTCTCGTAGCTATCTTGAAAAACTTTCTCCTCTTATTTTATTTTACAGTGTGAAAAGAAGATCGAAGAAATTCCTCTGTAGGTAGAATGAAAAGCTTAACAATTTTATAGGGCTGACTAGCTTCGGCAGATATGTATAGTTTCTGGAAACTTTGACTCGTTCAGGTTTGGAATGACGACAGGAGTGGAATCGTGAATGAATGTAATATAGGGATAGATGCATGCACATCATTTACCATCCTGTGGTTGACGATAATAAGAGGAAAAATTGAGAATTAAACTGCTCCACTCCCACTCACTCTTGAAGTTCACCAAAGTATTCACAAAAGCTACATTTTCCCTCGCACAGCTTCAATTGCAAAAGGAGAAAAAGTCGAGAGTTGCTGAATAAAATGAAGGGCGACTAGGTTGCATGCACATTTTTTGACCACTTCTCTCCCACAAATGCTCAACTCAAGGGATGAAGGAGGGAAAGCGTGAAGAAGTTCACCAATGATGGGGAAAACGGGAGGTAACACGTTTTATGATTATTAGAACATCACATAACTATTACTTGGCACGAACAACCATGATAATATCTCATCTCGCCGTGTTCCTAAATACCTGCGAGTTTCCCCCTTTCTCTTAGTATTAGACTAGCTAAGCAAAATTATTCAGAACTATTTGACAAGTTATCGTAAACTATATGCTTTCCAACAAAGGTACAAGTGGAAACTGGAAATTTCTCTCAGATATGGTATAAATGTGGGAGTGTTTAGTATGCAAAAAATAGATGTGGGGAAGAGTCAAAAGAGGACAAAGTAACCAAAAGTGAGAAAGAAGCTTCAGGGGACATTTTGCTCACTTTTCACTCCTCTCTGCTAAAAACTTCTGCTCTTCAGCGTTTGCTTTCTTTTCCATCGTTGAATAGGACTGGGTGAAAGGACATACTAGAAAATGCATATGAGTAAGAAGGATGTACCTTGTATATTTTCTGGTATACATATAATCCTGGTAATACCCTCCAGCTTTGATTACGCTTTGCACAACTATTTTGCCACACTACCTAAATATATGTGTGCTGAGGATTCACCACTGATTTTATTCCCAAGTCGTATAGGTTGTGGGTGTGCGGTGAGGCTGCCAATATTGACGATGATAATGTTTGGTGATACCGTGGTGTGGTGGTGATAATTCAACTTTGTAATCTAGTTCTGAGTAGTTATGTATAAAAAACTAGTGTGTTATTAAACTTGAATGGTTTGGTTTTTTAAAGAATATTATGAAGAATGTTTAGGGGTTGGTATAACTAAAACTTATTTGAAAATTTGGTTTCAAAGCATGAATACTATGACTTATCCTTAGTCTTCTAGTAATATACTGAAGCAAATTTTTTTAAATTTAAGTAGGTACATTGTTCTAAAAATATGTAGGGCGAATTCTTTAGGAAAAGTTTTTTTGTATACATTTCATGTTTTATGCATAAGTAAATATAACCTGGTTGTATTTTTCCGCAATTTTTATAGTTTAGCCTAGTTTTAAATTACTCTAGCTTAACTTTTTAATCCAATTTGAGTCCATTTGAAGATCTTGACTTTGAGCTTGAATACCTAAGTGATGTAGTATACCTGCCAAAAATCCAATTTGGCATCACTATCCATCCCCTTTTTCTTTCTCAAGATATATATATCTAACGAGAGGAGGAAACGTGCTGGAAATATTTTTACATATTTTCCCCCGTAACAAATAAGGTTACCTGCTTCAAGGTCTTTGAGTATTCAACTTATTTTAGTGTATGACCTTCGTACATTATCAATTCCATAACTCACATTGTGTTTTATGTTAGGGAAAGTACACATATTGAATTTGAAACTATGGGACGATGACCTTGACACAAAAGATGTGGGACCATGTTTTGTCTGGAAATTTCATTCATTTCGTTACCAACATAAGAAAAAAGAGAAAGCAAAATCCTTTAAACAAACTGAAATTCGTTGTAAGGCCAGAATTGCAAAAAGTACTGAAACTAGAATATACACCACTATTTTCAACACTTTCCTACACCCTGAATGGAAACCCTGGCTGGTTTAGAAACTCAAGTGAAATCTCATTTTACCCGTTTCACTCTTCTTCTTGTTTCAGACTACCTAAAGGAAATTAAAGTTGAATAATTTATGATGACATCCACCTTTTGACTCTGGCGGAACATCTGGTAATCTACTCAGAATTTCGTATATCTCCAAAAGCACAACATTATTCCATTTTATTCTCCACGCAATCCCCATTTCATGCTTTTCCTACTGTCACCTAATATGAGTGTGATAATGTATGCCATGTGTCTAGTGATATGATATGAATCCGCAACGGAAGAACACTATTCTCGTAGCATTTTATTTCATTCGGGTACGTACACACATAAATTACACATACACGCTCAAATGAGTCAACTTTTCCTGTACTAGGTCATATTATTTCCACCGGTTAATTCAAGCAGGAATTTCCAGCTTTATGAAATACGCAAATGTAATGAATTACTGTTACACCCTAAAACTCTGGCATAAGCTAATATTTCCCGTTTTGCCATTGTTCTGTCCTCCATTAATTTTAGAATATATGTGTACTTTGAAGAATACTGCAAAATTGTGAAGACTAATTTGCTTAAGTGATATACATAAAGTTTAAATAGACTTGCTGATGATTACATTATATTTTACAGCTGGAATTGAGAACAGCGTAAATTACGATGTAAAGTTGTTATTTTTTTTACCTCCGGAAGCAACACAGGTCAACGTCATGGGTTCTCCTTCATTGTATGGTCCGGCAATTCCTACCAGTTCTTTCACTTGTCCGTCAAAGATTTTCGGTTTTTGTGGTGGAACTGGAAATACAAAACAAATCAACAATTAATTCGGGATTCTTTGCATCTTTAATAATGTTTACACTGCATATTATTAAGTCTTTTTTGTAGTTTCCTCCCAACAAACCAATTATAACTTGATAGGATTTTTTTTTCAAGGTCACACTTGCATAAGACTCATGTAGACGTAGAGTACTGCTTGGAATTGGGAATCCAACAGGGGTACTTTAATATTGAACAGACGGAACTTTCGTTTCTAAAGCGAATGACTGCGTAATATCCAAAATTTCCAAAAGACTTCCGGTTCCGGCCAACAGTGATATATCCTTTGTTTTTTTAGAGAGGAAGCTGCTTAACTATCTACCAATGCAAATCTTTCAGTTGAAGTTTAGTCTTTGCTCCACTTGCATAAAACACTCGACTATGGTGACTAGTTTCTAGCTAGTACAAATGTCGGCCACGAAAAGAATGAAAAACGACCAAAAACCTACACAATTTTCATCCGCAACAGAGATAGAACTTGTGATAAAGGTGGAACCATGCTTGCTTCCTTTTTTGGTTAAAGTTTTTCTGCTGACTAATGGCGAACTCAAAGCAGTCATTCATTCAAATTTTATGGAATTGCGACAGCTCCCTGGAGACTTGTACCTAGGGGATATCCGACAGCAGCAGTGTTTATTACTACCTCGAAAATATTTAGGAGGAAAAAGCACTGCATGAGTGTGACTCTTTAGAAAATCTATCTGTGAGAATGACTAGATACAGTGAGGGGGTGAGAGTCTCTCCCAAGAAGTGAGAATGTATACTCTACCCTTAAAATATAAATAAGTTAAGAGCGAGCACAAACCCTACATCATTTTAATGAATGGAGTGCTGCAGTGTTTAACAGAATTTTGTTCGATATTTAATGAATGAGCATTAGATTTGTGACAGAAAATCAAATTCTCCGCGTTATTACCATCCTATCCTACTCTGTATATTTTATTATGGGTAAGGAGAAATTCATGAAAATTCACTTAACTATCCATTTTCCAATTTTCGACCTTTTCTTCCCTTGGAGCAGTTTTATGTATATGTTCATCATTATATACACAACATTTTTTCATATGCATTTTTATTTTTGGGGGAGTTGGAAAGAAAATTGTATGCTATTCATATTTGAGTATGCACACTCGTTTCGGACGCACACACACACGTCTGCATATTTCACGCCATTTCCACTTTCCTTGCATCATATCATGGTTATTATGTATTATTGTTATTATCATTATCATCATGATTATTATTATCACAGGAAACCATATTGCTCCCGCCAGCCAGCCTGTCTCCAATTTTTGGCTTTCATCTCTCCTTTTATTTATGGGCGGTGCGATTCCCCTTCACACATTTTGTCATATATGATTAGGAATGAAAAGCTAAGAATGGGATTTTTTGGTAATGGAGCAACGCACCGTTGTTGCGATGCGTCAACGTGTTATACCCTAGTGTATACATTCCGGGCTCTACTCACAGTTTTCAAAAATTATGATCATTATCATAACAATGTTTTTATCCTACTGTAAAAAAACTGATTACCGACCTACCTAAATCTTGTACCACCCTGGCTTGACAATAAATTGTAAGCGGCGTTTCATCGAGAAACGTTATTTGGCTGTGGTACATAATACATAACAATGTAGTATATAATAACAGTACGCAGGGAAATGGAAATGAGAAAAGGAAGGATGGAGGAAGCCATATCAATTTTTTTCTTAGTTGGAAAGCAGGTATACACAATTCATAGTCATAATAATAAAATGTATTGTTAGCCCATGGACTTGTGACAAATGGGGAAAACTATGAGTTCTCAAGGTCTACTATTACTGTACTCTGTAATACATAAGAACTAATGACAAATAAAGTTCTCACTAGTCAGGTTCACGTACTCTCTTTCCATAATTCATTTGACATTGACCGTCAAATTATGGAAAATCAATTTATTCTCTTGCCTTTTTCTTTTCAAATCAAGTTGATTCAAGCAGAGAAAATTGAAAACACATTTATTCATCTATGCGTGAGAAAAAATATACTGGAAGCTTTCATTTATGTTTATTAAGTTTACTTGGACGACTTTTGTTGAAAGTCACATCTAAAGATACATCATCAAGTCAAAGAGCAAAGTCATTGTGCATATTGAAAAGTTGTACGAAACGATTTTAGGAAAACATCATACTATCTACAGAAAGGTTGTGATTACCTTTTCGCATACATTATGCTGAGAAAAGCTTCTGGATAAACTTAGCTCTGTATTTCAATAATGTGATACACTTGTAAAGTAAGACCACCATGTGGATAATGATTGATACAGTAAACCACAGACTTTGTTATGTCTACACTAAAGTGCACCCGTGATGCAAGGAAAAGCAAACACGGGGCTAGCTAAGTAACCAAAAACCGCAGGATAGAGAGAGAAGCTTTAATAAACTTTTCCATAAAGTCGTCCGTCATTCACTCCCTGAATCGATATGAAATGCTGGGTTGCTACTGGACTTTGATGAAATTGAAAGCTTATTGTACATTACAACAAGGCTGAATAAATAACTGCACTTCTCTCATTCACTTTTCCCCTTGT
Source organism: Sinodicranocentrus sp. ZH6 (assembly GCA_027743935.1). NCBI lineage: Eukaryota > Metazoa > Arthropoda > Collembola > Entomobryomorpha > Entomobryidae > Sinodicranocentrus > Sinodicranocentrus sp. ZH6. The sequence continues at coordinate 14,040 of JAHZNA010002970.1, read as the reverse complement.
GTGCTTAATACAAGTGGGTAAACAGCTTTGGAAGGCGGTTTCATATAGCATTCACTCCTTGATTTCCCTTTGAGCTTTATGACAAGGGAAAGTAAACTCCAAAAATTTATAGTGAATCAACCAAGCTATATATATCTGTTTAATGGGGAAAGTCTTTATGCATGCTTGGTCCTTTCCTTGTATCAATTTACTTGTGAAAGGATAGTAGGCACACCGGCGCGGGATATCAATCTGTTAAACCGTTTCGTGCCCATTAATGCATCAAAGTGTATTATTCACATTCGTTAACATCCAATCTTTCCCCGCCTCCACTATTCAAATAAGGATAAGAAGGAAAAAAGTGTTTGCTCGGATTCTTCAGACTATAACCACCCCCACCCCATACGTAAAACGAATCTACATTTTTAAATAATGCACACGAGGCAAACAGGATCATCTGTAAAAGTATGTGATACCCTTGTCGCAAATATTTTGGAGCATATGTGGCTCAACAAAAGTTTCAATCTAGCATAAAATACACATGTTTTACAAGGTATCAAGTTACACAAGAGAGGAGGCTTTATTCTTGCTAGAGATTTTTTTATCCCTTTCACTCCGATAATATTATTACGACTAGCACTTTTTCTTCTAGAACTACTGACGGGATAGCTATTATCACATGAAAATTTTGTAGCAGTATATTACACCAATTTCTATTTTCTCCGTCTGTTCCCCCAATGAAATGTAATGTTTACATTTTTTCCTCCTCCAGTCATCCTTCTCGTCGGCACGAAAGGGAAAAGACTATTTTCTGCTAGCATGAACAAAACAAGATCAAGAAATGTGAAAATCCTATTAAGACCAAGAGGGAGTGAAAAAAACATATTGTGTGCGTTTGCTCGTTTTCTGCAGAGAAATCTCAAGAATGTCTGCATTCTTCCGTTTGTTAGTTTGCTTGTCTTGAGCTGACTTGTACTCAAGTATATCAAATCCTCTGTCCTTGCTACCACACTCTCGCTTTTTCCTGAGAGCAAACGAAAAGGAAAAAAACATGCCCTTCCGGCTGCTTCCTTCCAGCTCTCATTGTATCTTTGCGAGAAGACAATATATTTACCAAAATGTACATAACATCGCATCAGAAGAGTGTGTGGGGTAGTAATAATAACATACAAGTACAATCGAGTGTCAGCCAGGTCACTCATCTACCCGTCCACTGGTTTCATTTTAGAGGCTTCTTTTCATTTTTCTCTCTTTCTCTCCTCTTATTCCACTTTTTTCTTCTAGAAATGGACTAAACCCGCGTAATATGGAAAATATTGTACCAACTGCAGCGTGAAAAGGAAGAGAAAAAAGGGATTTCAAGGAAATAACGAAGGAGAGGAAAGCCAAAAAAAATCTTGTTCGTTTTTTTTCTCTTTCAAGAAGCCAAAGGAATGATGATGATGCCACGACCAGTCATTTTATTAGCTCCTAACCATATTGCCCCTGAGACTTTTATTGGGAAGGGTGGCGTAATATTTATTATCAACAAGGGGAAAATTTCTCTCAAGACACTGACTCGAAAAAAGCCTATATACGTACGCATGGAGTGTAAGGGCGCTTGGGAAAAACTATGTTTCTTGTAGAATATCTTAGAAAAGGAGTGGGAGCAGATGTGTGCTTTTCGTATAGTTGAATGAAGAAAAAAAGTGACTTAAGGAATATTGTATTTATAAAGGATATGTGGAACATAACGTGTCCATGTCTTTAATCTATTACTGGATATCAAACATTGTTGCATTTTCTTATGCAGCGTATATCACCCAGTATCTTTTTGGTGTATCTTTTCTCCTTTCTCTTTTTCTATCCCGTTTAGTTTTTTCCGAAGGGAGGAAGAAGACAGAGGAAAAACTTTTATGAGACAAGTGCAGAATGCAATCTAATATCTTTACAAAATGTAACAATAACAGTAGCAATTTTTCCACTTAAATGGCCAAGAATGCGGATGGAGGATGTGAACTACAAGAAAATATCTCCATGTTGTTTTTAATAGGGATGAGTAGAGGATGGAATGAATGTCGACTTGAAAAATACACAAAGTGGATGAGTGAAAAGCTAAATGTTATTGTATTGTTGAAATAATAGTAATAACAGTAAAGAATTGGACAAATAGCTAAATCCTCATGCTGGAGACAGCAAGAGTTTCAATGAGGGTGCATTTTTAAAACTGCTTTTACAAGGAGTTTTAATGCAAGGTGAATTAAAGAAAAGAGACTTGGATTTATAGATATTGTTTTTATATCTTTATTGCTCAACGGACACGAATTATTTTATGGGTTTAGATTACTTGAAAATTATCAGATTGCTAGTTTGAACAGCGGGTGACAACTGGATGGGGAAATAGTGGGATAAAAGACGCTTGTAATTGCACCGCAATTATTTTTACAATCTACATTGTGCTTGCCAATGTTATTTCAAGAAAATAAAACAAGTTTCTACTCAGCAAACTAAAATTGAATTGAATTTTCCATGAAGTAGTCAAATCTACAGGGACCAACCAACCTGCCAAAAAATGGAAAGAAAAAGTGAAAAGAAATGTGAAAAAAGCCAAGCTGATGTGTGCGATAAGCCACGTGATGATGCAATGTATACATTGTATGAGAAAATACAACAAAAAGGAAAAGATAAAAATAACATTATCGATGCTATCTTTTCAGGGAAATGCATTCACACAAAATATTTATTTTTATCAGAAAAGCATCACATCACATCTTTTAAAAATGCAATGGGAAAATGTAAATGCATATGTCGGGGTCGACAACTCCCCTACATATGACGACTTGACTCCAACATAAAAATGCATTTTCATCCAAATGTCTGACTCACTTGGCAGCTAGAGATGGAATATAAAGAGAAAAATATGAGAATTAAATTGACACCGCTTTCATAACCTGGAGGGGTTGGTTGTATTCCATCCAGAAAATAGGAATCCTTTTTGAGTGGAATAAATACATACATAAAAGGAGGACAGCGTAAAGAAAATATGTTGAATAAAACCCATATTTACTTCACTTGCTCAGGAATCTTATTTGTCTTACTTGGCTCCATCCCCAGACATCGTAGATGCAATCTTTGGAATAAAATATATGGAAATGCATGCCTTTTGACTACTCAAGAATGGTTATTTTGGAGGAAACCCTCAAGAAAAAAGATATGTCTAACAAATTGGGTTGTGCAGTCAAATCAACGCCTCTTCTCAAGAGACCTATGTACACAAAGGAGCATATAAACTTGCATACAATTCAATTGCAAAGGATGCACTGACATGATACAGTTTTTTTTCTTCCTTTTCTCAACCTTTTTTTCCTCTGTCGTTTACTCTCCACTGTCTCCTTTCTTTTGGAAGAGGGAAAACCTGTCCAATCTAGTTAGTCTACATGTGCTTTGACAAGGATCTACTATTTTCCTAAGTGGAAAAGCGAGCGCAAGGGAAAAAAAGCCAACTGATGCAGAAAGCAGGCAACCAGCCAGAGTGTATCCGACTGAGGAAAAGTGGAGTAAGGTATGTGTCATGATGCATTTCGCTGGCCGTAAAACGTGTATTATGGTACTGTTGCTGAGTTATGTAATTTGAATGAGATTCTAAGCATTATTTTTTATGTTGATATGATTATTGTTGCATTTTTGGAAGGATTTTCTTTCTTTCTTTTTGGCAAATTTTGCCTTTACACGTTTCATTCATGTTTTACTAACGTGAAGCCTAATTCACGGGAGAAATGTCGAGTCTTGTTTCTTCTTTCTTGTTGTCTTAAATATGTTGACAATGAATGCCTCTTCCGTGTGATTTTTATGTTAAGGGGCTAGCTATGTATCTAATGAAGACTAGATCATTATTTTTCTTTAATGAGCCAGAAAATAACAATGACATAAAATTGGTCATAATATTTTCCAAAGGGTAGCAAAGTAGCTATGCTGTATTGCTACATATGCATTATGCAAAAAGTTGACGATTGACGAAGTCATATTTAAAAACAGCAACTAGACAGCTCATGGCCAATTGTGGTTCGCGGAGTGCACACAAGGATGTTTGGACACACTTCTAGTTTCTTAATAATGAAAGACAGAAATTAATTAATTATCACCATCCTTGATCCGAAATTCTTGTCAACTATCAGCTTAGACATTCATGCTAAAAGCAACCAACATGTCATGTTAATTTAGCATATTTGCGGATTATTTTGACCATTTACCAAATGCTTTACCAGAAATAAAACATGATCATGGATTCTTCCCTTGTTTTACTTCTGCTATTTTTTCATTTCTAAAATTATACAACTGACATAAGCAGACTGTACGTTAGAAAATTATTATTTTAGTTATCCATTTCATGATTCTTCTGCTAATCCATATGGAACGAATTAATAATTCAAGAAAAACTCCAGCTACTCTCTTATATTTTTCACATTAAGATTACAACTTGTGACCTTAAATCCATTCCAGTGGAATGTTGTCTGAAAGTAGTGAAAGCTATCGAAAAAATGTAATATGAGAACAAAGTTACGTGCATAATAACTAATAATAATATCCCCATTACGCTTTTCTTTCTGCTCCCTTCCCTCTTTTAATATGCTCCATATTCCTGCGGAAACAAAAACAATACAAGTGGAAGAATCACTCAAGCAAAAGAATATATGGAAATGTTATGCTGAGCAGACGGAGAGGAAAAAACTACACAAGAGGGTATGAAGAATTGCTCAAGTTGGAGTTGAATAGGAAAAGAGAAAGTGATGAAAGGCCTTTTGAGAAAGTTATACAAGAGCCCTTATTCTCCGCAGACATCTTTAGTTTTTCCTCTTTAGCAACTTTGATTTTCACGAAACACACATACCCTATCCCCCTATGTGGATACAATTTCTAAAGAGGAAAATCACTTGAAAGTCTTTGTAATTATGTTTTCCATATGCGGCGAAATATTATTTCATCGGTGTTCTTTTCCTGGAAGAAATCATTTTCTTTACTTACCATCAAACGAACATACTAGGAAACTTAGGGTTGTACAACAGTGTAGCGTAAATATAGAAGAAATACCAAGAAATCTTACATGTTGCTTGGTTGAAAGAAATACTTAATAACTTGAAAGAAACCACTACCACCTGAAAAAGTATGGCTCGAGTTTGTGATTCTCTCGTTGGAAAAAATATGAGCTGATGGGCTCAATAAAACTCGCTAAAACTCTAATGGGCTTTGGATTTCAGGGATGGTAGCAATGTTATCGAACATCCTTTATCAAAACATTTCGTCGGCTTGTTTTTAATCAAATCGGTCTTCGTAAATATTTTACCAGTCGACAGCTCGTCACAAGCCAATCAAAGCATGTGTGTACTTATGCATATGCTTTAATGCAGCAAGTCATACCTTCCATCATGAAAATAAACAAAGTATACTTCATCGTTCCACATCAATCTCAATGTTAGTATCCTTTCTAAAATATTGTCGGAGCGATTCAATAACGTGCCTAACACCACCTTCATGCCATATTAATGCTTATACATATGTATGAAAGTAATCGATACGACGACGATAAAATGTGACTAGATTTTTTCCGTTTTTCACACATATAACAAGCATAAGTATACACTCAGCACGAAGTGAAAACACAAAAACGCATATAGGATAACAACCGTGTTTGAGGATATTTTTTCCTCAGAAAAATAAGAAAGAAAGAAAGAATTTATTTTTGTTGCTGGTAAAAAGCGTGGTGGCTGAAGAGATATTAAGGTTTAGTTTGTATGTAGTAGGTGCACTACTTGTGGATGGCATGACGAGGCATTAGCATTATGTGCTCACCAAGTGTAAATCATACCAATGTGGAAAAACGTGCGTGTGAGGCTTAGTACGCATAATATAGTAAGTATATAAGGGAAATGGTGAGAGAAAGTAGGAGCATACTTATAGAGGCAACAAAGCTAACAGGAAATAGTATAAGCTATATTCACACATCCACATTGTCTAACTACTTTACATGCTGCCTAGCCCATACATATTCTTTTCATATGGGTTTTTATCCAGGGGACTTTGTCTAGACGATTTCTCACTTTGCTTCGATCCCATCAGCAATTCCAATCCCTGGATATCATGATGCGTAACGTGGAATGGACTTACCACATCATTTTTGAAGGCTTTTGTCATGTCACGTGTAGAATTTCCTTAAGTAAGGTGCACCAACGACAGAACTCACTTCGTAGATATATGTTTCCATTCTACGTCTTACACACGCTCAAGCTAAAGGTTGATTCTAGTATATACTTTGATATGTATCATTGTTTTTGGTAATCTAGCAATTTTGATAATACATGCTACCAACTTCCTGATACGAAAGAAGAGAAAATGGTTGGTTTTTTTATACGCAAAAAGAATTCAAGCTACTGTTGCAATCTTCCTTTCCAGATCCACGAGTGGACAGTCTCTACCGGATGTGAGAGATGTAGACGGAGGTAGAAGTGCGTCTCAAGTGCTCATATCCGTAAAATGTATCATCGTTCACAAACAAAAGCTACTCGGAACGGAGGCAGAGGGCTACTTCAATAAAATGAAAAGTTGGCAAAAAAACTACTACATGCCTTTCTCAAAATATACTGTTAGTAATAGAAAAGACAAGGAGAAAAGAGAAAGGCAGTAAAAAAGATCAAATGTAATTCAGCTTTTTGTACTACACAAGCTTGACAATTGGAACATACTACTGTGAAGAAATAGATATTATTTAGAAAGTAAAAAGTGAAAACATTCTTTGGTTATATATTTTGTAGAAAATTCAAACTCTCTCTCTCCTCGTCTACCCACAAAGGCTATTTTATATCCCCAAAAGAGACGGAACAAGAGGGGCAGAATAAATAGGTGACTTTTCATACACAGACAGAGAGAGAGAGAGAAAAGGCCAGTGTTGAAAGTATCACGTTTCTCGGTTTACTTGAGAGACTTGAGAGCAGGTCGTTACCAGAGTGGCATTGCATTCAATGCCTTTAAGTAGTTCTTGGAATACGAACCGTTTTCTTACTTTTCCTTTTCTTTAGTTGCTGTCAGCAATTCAACAGTTTCATGGTTGGTGGTGGTTGCAAGATCAAGATCTACCAAGTTCCGCTTTGTGTCTTGCAGCTTGTTTGGGAAGAGAAATATAGAGAAAGTGAGTGTGTGTCCGCATACTTTCTCTACAAATGATACAGTCGTGGTGGTAAGTAGGGATAAAATGGTAAAGTAGTTGTGTTATTGCAAGCTGCTGACTTTTCCTACTTATTCCGTCCTTCTCTCGAGATCGAACAACCGTACAACATGTCACATAATGAAGCTAACAAGGAGGCAACAAACGCAACGTCTGTCTTGGGAAAAAACTGGATATATGTGTGCAGCCAAGGGAGAGCGAGAGAGACGAGAAAAGGGAATTGAAAAAAAGAAAGAAAAACAGTTTTCTTAAGAAGGAGAATAGCTTTAATCTACACGTATATGTACAAGTGGCAAATTCCAGATGGTTCTTTGTTTAGTTTCCTCTTCTTTCTCAGAAACATAAGAGCCACTTCTATCCAAGTAGTAGTTCATTGAACTCATCCTCAGTTTATTTCCAAATACTTTTAACGCTCGTTATAAAGCGAAAAATTAGCTCGTGGTTTGACTAAACGTCAAGGCTCAATTTTCCTTAAAAATTAAATTATCGGTAAAATTCTCCCATGAAAACAAGAGGGACACACACGTGACGTGAGTTATGTAATCGTGACAATCTACCAAAGCCCATTTTAAAGGTTCATAGGGATCAGCTCGTAAAGCAAATTAGCATCTTGCAAAATGTAAAAGGACTACAAGCGGTTTTCTCTCTTTAGTAATTTAAAGCTGCCTACACACACACAGCTCCCATATCACTTGACAAGTAACAAAGTTACTGCTTTCGCTCGACAAAAAGAGATAATGAAAAACGGCACGCATAAATGGATCACGATCGTTATTTGTAGCTACACCGGAAAGATAGCCTAGAGTGTAGCGGGGAGACAAGAGGAGAGAGTAATTTGAGGATCGTTTTCCGTTGGCTAAGTTAATAAAAATAAGGGAATGACTCACTCTTTATTACTCACTAGATCCCATATAAATAAGATCTGAATTGGCGCTCGCCTCTCTGCATGGTGGATATGGTGAACTGAAAGGCAGCAGGAAGCTAGCATATTTCTCTCGCTTTTTTTCTCTACTATATAACGAGCCCGTTAAAGGAAAATATTGTCAGGGTATGGAGATCCAACAAGCTGGAAAGGTATATATCTTTGTGACACTTAATCTTGAGGGTCTCCAGAGTTTACAATGGAAACATTGTGCCGTTAGCGCTCCCAATATATTTCGAAATGGCACAGTTACTTACATAAATATTCTTGCTTCGTTTGCCTCCTCTTCAGTTATATTGTAGGGATGGAGAGAGAAACCTACAGTTTTTTTTGTTTTCTCTCTAAACTCTTCTTCCCCTCGTACAAAAGCAACACTGGTCTGGAAGGACACTGGGAGCTGTATATTTTAATGTGGATGGAAATCGGTGATATCGACGTTATGCATCGTAATGGAAGTAAAGCGAACACTCCACTCGAAAAGGTATATACATAAGGCTATATCAAGTAATGTGTGGAATGATATTGTTTTTATGAAATAAGAGGCATGCCGACGTAATCAAATTTTATGACCCCACAATCCAAACTACTTCATGAAGGCGTAGTGAAACGAGCTGTGTAGTAATAATCATATCAGAAGGGAAAAAAACTTTTTTTCTTGTAGTTTCATATAGGTAGCAAAAGAGACACACAAATGGTTTAGATATATATGCACTTATAAGTTTGCAACAATTTTCAGAAAAACCTACACTTTAACAACTTTTGAGATGATATGTTTTAATATCAAGTCTCACCATCTCGTCCAAATGTAGCACAAAATGGTATTGCACAAAATGCAGACGGTGTAAGGATGATAGAAGAGGTAAATTTGTTTCTGTGTCGTATAATATGCACCGTTGTAATGAATTTTTTAGTATGGTGCAAGAATACAATTTGGCAAATACGGTCCCCAATAATACATAAATCTAGCAGTGGAAATTGCACAAAAAGCAGAAAACCAGAGATGGTGGAAAGCGCCGTCCCATAGATAATAAGTGTAGAGGATAATGTGTGGGAAAACTACTTTAATTTATGCGACCCATTCTAATTTCCAAACTTTGCTGATGTAGCTGAATCACAAAAGTGCAGGAATAGCAATACACCGTATTATACACGTATTCGCAATAGTGAGCTGCCTTGAATACATGAGGAAAAAGTAAGTGTGAAAATCGAGGAATCAATGAATTTTGAATGAGGAACGCACAAATATCTATCTACTCTCCGATCTCTGTTGAGCAAACAACGAAAAACTTTCGTAAATCATGATAAACTGTCTCCATCGCTGTACGTATGTAAGGTCATTTATATGCATTAACTTCTAAATTCAAACTGCGACATGGAAAAGGCCGAAGTGGAATTTTTCTCATACTCATGTTTCACTCCCTGCTTCAAAAACTTTTTTTCTCCTGGCCCACTTTTACGCACTTTAAAAATGCAACCGTAGGAAAAACTCGAGAAAATACCGCAAACAATCAACGTATCCCATGGGACATTGGAGAAAGAGTTGTGAGGAAAAAATTGACAAAGTTGTGGTAAAAGCTTACAGAAATGTACGCAGTTTCAATTGAGTAAAAGTTAAAGAGTTAAAATAAACCTGGAAACCCGAACCACATATACCACGCTGTCACTTCTATCGAAAAAGACAACTAACGTGTATTCCAAGAAAGAATACATAAAACTTCTCACCAATCACTTTTATCTTTTTTCAACTTGACTAAAATGACGCAGTGCTTGAAGGGTTTCTTCAAAGAAGCTCTAATTTCGCATTTCCGGCTAGTTTACACTTACCCACAAAACATTACTTTTTGAAAAATGCCATTGTGAGAAATCATTTCGTAGAAAAAGAGCCCCATTCCATCAGCCAATCTATCTACTGTATAATTTCTTTCATGGAAAAGTAGTTTTTTCTTCGTAAGGAGCACTCTGAATAGAAAGAGATTCCTAGCAACTTAGCCATTAGCACTTCTATTATGCTAATTTAATTACAAGACCAACTTCTGAATTGCTCCTGTTCCCTTTCACAACCCTTTCTCATCGAGAAGACATCCATTTCATGCACCTTTTCTTCATTGATCACGCCTCACTTTATTTTTCCCGTTGCTTTCCCTCCGTAGCAAAAATAAAATGACGAATGACTCATTCCAGAAACGTCGACGAGAAAAGTAATGGCAAGAGGAGGGAAGTTTCTGAGCAGCCTTGAAACAGAAGGGTTCTTTGAAACACTGATTCTATAATTACTACAAGTCTCCATCGTCATCAAGATTCCAACAGCTGATGCTTTATTTTACGCTTCCATTCCTCCTCCATGTTGCCATTTGTATACTCCACCAGTGTGGCAAATAGCGTAGTTGACATTGCGTAAATTTCTTGATTAGAAGAATAATTTGTACAATTAGATACGAGCCATTAGCCACATTCTTTTCTTAATGTTAACAGACCATTTCAATTAGTTCGTAATAGATCTCATTACTTTGGCTAGAAAAAGGAGAGTAGGGTGAACAGTGGGTACCTATACTTCAAAAGTACATACGATGCAACGCCGATGTAGGAAGTTTGCTCGGGAAAAATATATCAGTTGACTCAGGTTAGTCTGCTTCTCCAAAGGATAAGAGAAAAAAGTATATACTATGTACGAATTCGGAGCATAAGTTGAATGTTCGCATTGGCCTTTTTCCCTTATGTCAGCTAATCATCAAGCCATCCCGCTTAATTGATGATTTTCCAGTCTTTCGTATTCCTTTCCATCATCATCCAATGATGATCATGCCACTGCCAGAATATTCCTCATCGTAACTTTCTTCATCACCACCACTGCATGCATACCATACCATCTCCAAGAATAAGAAGCCTGTAGACTTAATGCATTAAGAGGTTTTCTCTATTCTACGTACTCATTCAGCTTTTTTTCCTCCTTGGGAAAAGGCTTTTCTTGGGAGTTCACGATATTACATGAAACTACCAAAAAAGTATTATCATCACAGAGAATCCAAATTGTTCTTGGTGCAAAAAAAACTCTCTGGTATATTTATGATTCTATAAAGGCTGGAATTTCGTTTTGCAGTTGTAAAGGGGAAGGCCTACAAGTTTTATGTAACATCCAAGATGTACTTGTGCAGTGGTAGTGGCAGGCTAAAGCCATCCCAAAAAATGTATGCTTTTGGAGATTAAGATTGTTGTGGTGGTTGGCATTTGGTGGTGGCTGTGGTACACTTGTGCAGTTGCCAGCTGCATTTAACTTTTTCTCTCTTCCCTTTAACCAAAATACTCTTTATAGAGGATATCATGTTTAAGTTTCACATGTAACTATTCTAATACCATAAGTCTCCTGGAGTTTTTTTTAAACCGGAAAAAATTTAAACCAGTAAATGAGGTTAATGCCTGGAGGATCTCTGTAGAAAAACTTCTCCGTTAGGGATAAATACAAACTTTGGTATTCCACTTGCATCCTTTCTTGGAACAAAAAAAATAGGTGAAAAGTTATTGGTTAGGATGGACGAGTATTTTTTCTTGTCTGAAAAAACTCTTCATGCATACATCACAATATGTGCTTTTCACATAATTAACAACCTTCCTCCCTATTACAGTTTATATTGAGGAATGCTTTTCTCATTCATATATTTATTTAATCCTCCTTCATTATCGCAGTCTACTAAATTCTGTTTGTTTAGAAGAAGTTAAGCTGTGAGAGAGCAACACACTATAGAATAATGTAAGCAGGGGAAAACCATTATTGCACTACACGCTAATCTTCTCCCGTCGTAACCTACTTCCTTTCAAATGCATACATGTGTGCTATACAAAGTTTTAAACTTTTTTTTCCATTCTTAGACATATATCAACTACAAAACTTTGTATCATGACACTAGACAATATTTTTTTCTTTGCTGGTGTCCATGTATATCGTGGTTTGAAATACTTTCCGGTTTGTGGGTCGCTCCATGTCAAAACAACTAAGAAAAGTCAAGTTTTTTCCCCCAGACTAGTTGTCACATCACTACAACTATGTGTGAAAGTATGAAAGACTCTGAACAATATTGAGTTCCGCCCCATATACATTTTCCACAATTTTTTCTCTCTCCACATTGAAGATGAAAACTCCGCTACAGTTCACACTTGATATGCCGTCTTTTGTTGTTTGGTATTGTTGTTGTTGATGATGCACAAACTTTACTTTTGCCATTTTACTAAGTGCTTTACACGTTTGGAAAAAAGTGCTAACTACTCCCTCCACAAACACGAACCAGTGGAGCCGCCACAGTACCTCTACAACCTAGGAAAACATGGCATTCTAGACTTTTCAACTTTTTCGGGGAAAAAACTTCAACTTTCCTAAGGAGCATTGAAGTAACCTAAAAAAAGTATGAACAAAGTGTGCCATCAACAAGCATCATCCATCTGAACGAATCCGGCATGCAGAATAATGCGGTCATGAAAAAAAAAAGTTATGAAGCCACAGTGCCCCGTAATTTTGTCATCTTCGGTGAAACTCCATAGAAAAACTTTCCCAGTAGCTTTTTCAGTTTGTATTGTGATCAGAATAAATGTCACAAGGAATGGCTGCCCTTTTCCCTCTACATTTATCGTTTCTCCTTTAATATATTTTCATTTCCAAGAATAGATATTTTTTTTACTAAAGGAAAATTGAAATTCATAAATTATTCAGAACATAGCCAATGTACCTTATCCTCGTGTATGAACGTGGGTTCGCTCGTATCGTATTTTACTTTATCCTGCAAATCTACAAACTACGCGGGAACTAAAAATCGCTATAACAGCTACCCCCTCCTACTTTTGGTTGCATTGCTGGTGCATAAACACTCCAAAATCTAAATCAAACTTGAAAGATTGATTTCCTTTTAGATGATACAGTACAGTTGCAGCTGTTCCCTTATTCCTCTACACCTGTACATTTTCCCCTTGTAAGCATTTTTTTTTAGAAAAAAGCAAACTTTTTTTCTACGATGTTCTCATAGGGGTTCCTCCTTTGTGATGTTTTCTCCCTTCCAACTTGCATTCACACCCTTCCCATTTCTTCAAGTCAGTTGGTGAATAATGAAAGAGAATGAACTTGTTGGAACTAGTGCAGTCATTACCCCTTCTGCTTACCCAACCCAGAAACACTTATTTAATAGATATCTTTTTTCTATACCCTTTCATAAGAGGGAAAATTGTGTTCGCTAACATCCGTTATTTTTGTGTGAAAAGATATATGCGTACAATTTTTTCTCCGGCAATGCATCTTCCTCCCTGTACCAAATAAGAATAGCGGTTTGCTTCACATTTTCTTTTTCTCGTCTTCCAACACCCTTCCCATTAAATCTAGAAAATTACTTTCCTTTCTTCCCTTCCCCTACCGCTCTTGTCGCTCCCTTTTTTCTTGGCAAACAACCAGTGGAGAAACTAGAACCAGAACATAACAACACACGGCACCATGTTGCTTGTTTGGTTTAAGAAAAAAGTGTTTTTTTTCTAAAAGAAATCACTCTTGAGTTGTAATAGTAATGTGGGAATGGTACGACCCATTCCACCCTATGATGTTGTATGTTATGCATGAAAGATCCTTCGTCAGCATGATTGTCTGTACTACGTCTCTTATGCCGACGGCATGGCTTGGCTTGGCCAAGGAGAGATAAGAGCCAGCTCATCTCATCCTGATGGATCATTCTTTCCCTGTTCGGATTCTGAGACGCACCTAGCTAGCTGATCCCTTTGCCCAGTTTAGATAGCTAGATTGTTCTCGTTCTGTATTTTGTCATTTCTGTTGATCGATCTAGTTTAAGTTTCCTAAGAATAAATTCGTTATTTGATTTTATTATTCAAGATATAACTGAACTTGTGTGTATAAATCCTGCAGTCATTGTCATTAGTCGTTGTGCGTAGTCTTACTTTCATAACAAGATAAAGTCGT
>JAHZNA010002969.1:0-14977 GCA_027743935.1 Sinodicranocentrus sp. ZH6 | reverse complement strand
AAAAAGCTAGAGTAAAGCGATCCTCAAGTGGAATGGGCTTGATAATGAATGTATAAAATGAAATGGACGACAAGAGATGAGGAGATGGTTGGCTTTTGTTTGTTTTTTCATATTCGTATGGGTTTTGATAAAAATGCAATATTGAGAGAAAGCGTCTTTTCTTTTTGTGTTTGTGTTTGCATGGATGTAGAAAATTGTTAATATTTAGGATATTTGCAGGGATTTTAAGAAGCATGGGTTGTGTGTATTTTGCGCGACGAAATATTATTTTTGAGGCTACAACGTTTAGGAACATTATGCAAGGTGAGTCCTAAGCTACATATTGAATAAAATAATCTTTCAGGAATAGCCTTCTCAGACTTGAGTAATAGCCAACTAAAGCAGATAAAAACACAAACCTATTTTCATGGAATTTATTTACCTTTTAATTGAACCAAATTTTTTCGCAACAATTACATTTTGGTTTTAATTGGCAAAATTCACATTTATCTATATTTTTGTGTTTTTAGGGTGAATTGAAGTTTTGCAAAGAATCAGATCTAGTTCAAGGAGAGAAGAAACGTTCATAAAAAATCTAGGTACACAACAGAGTCTTCCTATTTTATTGAGTGTTTGATTATGAGTATGAGACCAAGAAGAGCTGCAGTCGCAATTGAGGGATTTCTGACAATACAGGAATTGGACACGGATAAATTTGAATGTAAGCCAAGATGAGATATATAAACTTCTATTCACTCTACTTTTCTTTCACACCATCTCCACCTGGTGAATGCTCCCATTGCACTAAACGTAACATTAAGTTCCTACTTGACTGAGAATGAAGTATCAGTTCTTCTCCCCTTTATCTCTGCAATATAATGAAAGGTATCTGAAAACCAATGCTCTCTGATAGACTTACTAAACATGCCATTGAGTCAAAGTTAGTCAAGTGTGGTGAGGAGAGGATCCATGCTAGTAGAGAAATTACACGATTTGAAGGAGCAAATGTCATAATTTTCTCACTAAATGATGTCATAGTCATGAAATCAAGGAGCTTTCCTTCACTTGACTTCTTTTTTTATATAACAAAACACATTTCCCGTAACACCTCTCCCTCTCTCTCTATCTTCGTAAAGTGCCCTAGTCCCGACTCCACAAGGAGAAAGAAAAAAGGTGTATATGAGACAATAAGAGAGGGATGAACTTTTCAAGAAAAAAAAAGTCAAATGAAATAAAACCCAAGAAGTTTTTCTTCTTATACCAGAAACACGTAAGACATGTACGTACTATTTACAATTGTTATTATTGCTACAAAACGACGCTAACCACAATGAGCTGTACATTTTCCCTTCAAAACATATCACATCACAAGAACATCTCTTCAACACGTCTTGACACTCACATCCCTACTAAAACTAGAGCTCTCTCACAAAGTTTGTATTGCCCTCATTGAATAACATTGCCAAAGAGGAGTATCATATCAGGCATTATTCTGATTGTCATTGCATTGGTTATTTCATCGTATACGAGGGGTTTAGCTCTTTTCTATTTGGCTATCAACATCATTTGCCCATTTAGTCCTCATGAAAAAAGGTGATAACACAGGTACAACCGTCCTTCCCAAAGTCCTTTTTGTTTGTCTCCACTATAAAATGTCTTATTTCCACTATCCAGTATTTTCCCTCTTTCCTTACAACCCTTATTCCTTTCAATGGACATCTTATACTTTGGCTTTTAGCAAAGCAATGAAATCCTTAGAATCGGAGAATAAGAAGAAGAAAAAAAATCAATGAAGCAGCCTAAAAGTTTTTCTTGCAGTGCATGACGCACAACATGAAATCCTACAAGGAAACTTGATAGGCATTTCAAAGCAAACAAAAAAACTAGCAAAGACTCTTTGCGGAATATTCGTACAAAGAGAGTAAAATGCATTCCTTCAGTTTTACGATCTACTTATAAAACGATAATACTGTTTTGTCTGCGGTTACCCAAGTACGGAGGAGGATAACAGTGTCGAAATGAATTTTGAGTGATTTGTGATACATGCATATATGCACGGTTGTGTACGACCTGTGTAAAATGAAAAAGGAGAAGTTTTATATCCACAACTTTTATATCCCTATGCAAGAAGAAAGAGCTGTCAATCAAATGGTGATAAAGGAATCAGTAAGGGTTCTCCAATCCACACAATCCAATACATTGAAAGTCTATTGTCGGGATGGTCAACACTTGCTGTGTGCATTCTTGTTGTGGCTATGTTGCCGGAGAGAAACACTCTTTGGTCTGGTTTGGTCACTTTATTCACCATTCATTCATTGAGTCAGTGAGCTGTTCTCTTGGTAAAGTGATTTCATTCGCTATTTAGCACACTATAAAATAATGTCATAGCCCATTTCAGAGAGAAGATGTGAGGGAAATGTATGTACGTTTTTCTTTCTTTTATGCCAAAGTAGAACTATTGACGGGTTCCGTAGAGAGAGATACCTTCTTTGCTCTCGCGCTAGTCGTAAATGCCATGAAGTAAAGTGAGAAAATGACTTTTATGCTGTGGTTTTCCCTTTTTACTATTATTATGGATACTAACTAAGATTGTTATTATGTGCCAAGATTGTACAGGCTGATGTGGGGATGTAGGTGATTCTTTTTCTTGGGGAAGTTGAAAAGTTATCATA
Source organism: Sinodicranocentrus sp. ZH6 (assembly GCA_027743935.1). Lineage (NCBI taxonomy): Eukaryota > Metazoa > Arthropoda > Collembola > Entomobryomorpha > Entomobryidae > Sinodicranocentrus > Sinodicranocentrus sp. ZH6. Next base: position 12,326 of record JAHZNA010002969.1, on the reverse strand, counting down.
TTTGTTGTGGTGAAATAAAAATGAGAAGATGGTGCATTTTAGCGACAAATTAATTTTATTTCCAATTTTTTGAAAATGATATGAAAGTAGATGCATTTTTGCTATTACACAGAATTGTAAACTAGTTAAATTGTCCACCTCCATACATGTCCTTCCATTAACATCTCGACTGCATGCATAAGAAAGCCAGATTTTGTGCAAAGACAATTGGCTGCGAGGTTAACTCAGCGAGAACAACAATGGAAGTGGTTTGGAATACATACGTGCTCCATATCGATGATCACACTCGTTGCAAGTGAGAAAAGTCCATTCTCCAAAGTGGTGTTGGGTGGTGGGAGAGAAGTGGAAGTTACTTTTGAGACACATAATGGTTCCGTGTGTTGCAAGGCAGTAACATTTATCCGCATTGGTCTCAAGTGGTGCATGTCCGGAGAAGCTGGAGCTACGGAGCTCTTGTTCAAACATCTGGAATCACAACAGCAAATAACATTCCACTTTTGATATCATTCTTACTTCTTATGCATGTCTATTTTATGAGTACTTGAAAGATTGATATGTAAAGTTGTGCTAAATGTATTAAAGTGTAAAATTATAAAGACTAGACTGGATTACGTTTACGGTAGACCTGATCTAAAATAATGGCAAATACTACTTAATAATACTAGTTAACTTCCGGTAAATATTGTGTTAAATTTCACATAGATTTTATTTTATCCCCACACTCTACATGATTGTGGAGAGCATCTTACTCTCTTGTATTTTCACAAGCATCCACACAAAATGTCTTGGCAGACGGAGGAGGGAAAATCGATAAAAAGGACTACCACCTGCGCATAACCACTTTCACTCACTGAATCTCTCAGAGTTAGCAGGAGTGAAACAAAATTCTAGCTAGAACTCGACAGACGCTCTCCCGCAAACACTGTTACACACAAAATGTAATTTTATTAGCAGTTAAACATACTTTTATGGCATACTCATGTGAGTCAACAAACAGCTAAAGTAAAACGGTTACAAGTTTATACATCCGCTGTAAAAAATATTATAGCCTAAATTATTCACAAAAAGCAATGCTAACGAAGGCAGCAATCCTTCATCCGTTAACTTTAAAAACTCAAGCTGACAAAGTCCTGCTGATTTTCCAGTCTTATGATTAGATTTTTTTCCAACAAACATTTTTCCCCTCTTCACATCTCCTCATAAGCATGCTTCCCTAATGGATGATGCATTACATTAAAGAGAATTTCGTTATCTCGGTGAATCATCATATCATCCAATTCTCCTTATAAAGTCAATAGTGCAGGCGACACAATGACAAAAGTAAATGCTCAGAGAAAAAGGATTGGATTGCAGATGAGAGTAAAGAAAGCGAACATGTAAAATAAACTGCTACTACTCCAAATAGGCTTTGGTATGTCTCTTGTAACATAAACTTGTTATTTCTTCTACACAACATTCTTCACAAAATCTTGTACAACTAGAAAAAAGATCTAAGCTAGAAATCTTCCATGCGTAGGCATACGTTTACAATGCACTTGCCACCACAGCTCAAATAATACAAGTCTGATGAGGAGCACACCGGTCAAAAAAGACAAGTTAGAAGATAAAGAGCGAAAAAAATTTCCTCAAGTTCTTTTTTTCAGATTATGTATATCCTTGTACGTGCAAGATGCATGTATCATCCTGCTCGCCACTTAAATTAACTCTCTTTTGAGAAGAGAGGAGCGTCAGCCTAGTATTTATGTGTTTTTCAATTCAGCTGGGCAATGGCTAGCAGCAGGACTTGGAGAGAGGAAAGAAGAAAAGCAAAGTGTTTTTGAATCTTATACAATCCCATCTCTTTTTTACTCTGGGTATTGTTGAGCTTGATTTGATAGTCAAATCTGGAAAAAATCTCCATGACCAAATAAACTGGTAGGAGAGAGAAAAACGCTCCTTGCATTGCTTTATGCTGGTGGTGTGTCTTGAAGGTTTGTAATTTTTCCAAGAGAAACGAGAAACTCTAGAAGGAATGATGGGATGAAGCTCCAGAAATAAATATATTCTTGAAGAAAATTATACAGAGAAAAATTATATTCTAAGGTATAATATACTGTATACGTAATGAAATCTTCTCGGGTTTGCTTCTTTCAACTTTTTTTTTATAAAGTCAAAGAAAAAAAGACGACAAGCAGAGAGAGAGAGAGAGTAGCAGAGTCGTCGTGTGAATCTACATGTGTATTTTTTCAGCCACATGGCATGCACGCATAATCATGATGACATTCATATCAACATCAACGTTTGTATCATCATGAGCAACATCATCCAGAGGAATTTCATGTTCGGTATGAGAGAAATATACTATTTTTCTTGGAACTATACTCCACACACGTATGCAATAATAAATCAGGAAAAAAGTGAGGAAACGTGTGTCTGGATTTCATATATTTTTCAACTTGCACCAGACGATTAGCTTCTTTGGCGAGGAGATAAGATATTCTGTAAATATCCCTTGAAGAGATGCAAACCAGAAAAGGAATTCAATCATTCATAGCCTAAGCAGGGAATTACAAAACTCAGTGTCGTAAAAATGTATGAAATGAGTTGCAGTTGCAAAGGATAAATTTGATTTAGGTAACTAGATGATGTAACGTTTAGAATATTTATGAAATTTTCCAAATAGCAAAGTTTTCGATTTAAAAGAAAATCTCAGCATTTCCTATTCACTGTGTGTTTAGTTACAGGAAAATGCACCAAATGAAATAACGCATGTTTTATTCCAAGAAATTAAACGCAATCCGTTCCTTTTGTTTTCTCATCAGTGTGCCTGTCATGTATGTCATGGCCCGTTGGTACTCGAGTTTATGCTCCGGAATATCATTATATTTTACACAACGAAACACTCCTCCATCCTCACATTTCCCATTTTTCCTTCCTTGACTGCTCTACTAGGACTGCAGGCATCAGGAAATTGGTAAGCATACTTGGTCCCGTCGTTCCACACCTGTTACAACACACACACACGTCGCCTCTCCACTCACAATATTAAAAGAAGGGGGAAAGCAATAATATCAAGCAATCCAAATCCAATTATAAATTAAAGGGAATTATTATTCGGAGGCGGCAACGGTAGGCGGGTATGGATGTGTGCAACCTTTCAAAATTCTAAAACTTAATTCCTACTCCCCTTCCTCCTTTTTCCACATTTCACTCTCTTTTCCTCCAACTACCAAAAACGAAGAAAGAAAAAAACAGCCTTGCTTTGCATTTTACAAAAGTGATTACATAGGGATAAAATTGAGATGAGAATAAAACTGGAAAAGTTTGTAGATAACGGTTATACAAACGCCATCAGAGCCCCTCTTTTTCCTCTCGTGAGTCCTCCATCTTCTCTCCATCTACTAATATAACTCACAATGCTATGTTGTCATGTTGAGTCAGACATTATTGCAGCGATTAGCCATTAATATTCTAAACTTTGTTCCCCATCCGATCTGCTCCCTCTGCATTAGGCTTAATGAATACATAAAAGCTCTTGTGGACCATCTTCCCTTCAACATTTATCATCATCATCCTCATCATTATACCATTGTCTTCTATCCATCATAGAGAAATGTATAAAATCACTTGCTCACTTCTTCTACTTCTAAAAGTGCACTCTTTTTCAAGCCCACACTCCTCTTACATCATCTCTCGAGAGTGGAGTTTCATAACTGAAAAAATTATACCGTATCCCTCCACGTTCCCTAGAATATGAAATATTATTTTTATTGAAATTTATGCCGAACTTGAATAGCCAACCCAGTAGCTTAAGAAAGGAGGGCTAGATGATTTCAAAGTGGCTCAATTGCCACTTAAATGGTGATGAGGATATGTTTAGCGTACCTCCTAACAAAAGCAAACGTACGGTTTGACTTGTCTAAAATAGCTACTTATGCTGTAGCCCCTTTGATGATTACAATGAATGCGTAATATTCGGTACGATATAAGAGAGCGGAATCAAAATCAGTAGTCAACATGCCGAAAGGGAATGCAGAGCTTTTTTCTTCCACGTAATAATGCGTATGTAGATTAGGGCATTTTTTTAAAAACAACGCAAACCCAACGGAAGGAAACCCTTTATCATGGTTAATTATAGTATACATATATAATAAACTTTATGTGAATTCAATTTTAATCCGTTGTGGTATGTGCACACACCGTGGACATTATTACGTAAACCACATTTCCTTGAAGATATTTGACTGAACATATTTTCTGGACAGAAAATTACTCGGCACTTGCCACGTTGAATCATGCGATTGGACGTTTTAGTCTTATCAGTTTTTTCAGGCTTGTCGTGTCCACCAGTGAATGTTATTTACGACATTAAACATTTTTCCTGTACACTCTCCTCCACTCTCTTTCTCTTGTATTTTTTTTACATAAGAGTTGCTGTCGCTTGGTTGTAATACATCAAACGATATCTTAGAAAAAGATCAACACTTGGCGAGGCTCATAGTTTATTTGCAAACTTGAGGATTTCCCCTAACAAAAAAAATCCACCAAAAATCCTTCTTCACCCAAACAATTTTTTCCCTCTTGTTATCCAGTATATTTATCAAAATGGAAATTCAATTACTCCAACCACGAAAGAGAGAAGAAAAAAGTTAACATTCGGGAAGAAAGGGTTGACTAACCGGATCCCGACTTGGCGAAGAATATGAGAGAAAAAATGTAAAATTATGAAAGCTAATCAAATACACATCATGTTCAAAATTAATGGTTTCAATTTAATAAAAATTATATTCCTATCCGAACAGTCTATAACTGTATGAAAAACTGGATAGCAAAACGAGAAAGCGTAGGCAGTTTTTTCTCAAGGTTTCCTCTCGTCATGCATTTTGTGTTCTGAATAAAAAAGCAATTGTCCAGAAAGAAAGAGAGAGAGAAGCAGGTCTTAGGGAAGGGCTACAAGACACACAGCCAGAGTTCGGTTATCAGTCTCTCTGTAATTAATTTAATAGCTAGTCAGCCACTCTCTCTGTTGTTTCGTGGACTGTCTCTAAAACTTCACAATACTATAGATGAAAACTAGTATAGAAATCTATATATCTATATTACACATTATGCATATAATTTTTACACAATCTGAGGAGAACACAAAAGCATTTTCATATTCAACTCGCTCACCGCACAACTACACACACTACTCAACTCTCTATCTGAAAATTTAAGCTTTGCACGCAAAAGGCTATCTGCAAGTTTCGTCTAAAAGTCATATGCCTTGGCGAGTAAGCAAAAGAGCAAAAGTATTTTTTTTCCTTAGTTATTTTGTGTCCCGAGGAAATCCTCGTGTTGGCATACATGCTTGCTTGCGTTTTTCCTCCTAAAATGTTGACATGTAAACTGGTATGGTGGTGGTGGTGGAGTGTGTGCATGTGTGCGATAATAATGAATAATGCATAAAACACTTTACTTGCAACACCACCACTACACAATTTTTTCGAGTCGGATACAAAGTGAAAAATTGTTTTTCCCCTGCTTTGAGCGTGTAAAATTCCACTTATTTTCAAGCTCACTTCAGACACATACATTTTGGGCAGAGAAAGAGCCAAAGAGGAAAAAAAAGAGAGAAAAATCATATACAAAGTTTTGTACAATGCCGGTGTAATTTGTAATTCGCTTTTTTCATTCAAATTTTATACAAAGCTTATAATTACCTTATCTCCAGTTGAAACAAGGCTATCACGGAATTGTGCGAGGGTGTATATTTTTGGGCAACATATTCTTACCTACAAAATGACTACTTATGTATACTAGCAAAAAAACGACTATAAATGTACGCATCATGTTTGATACTATATCGGCAGAATAAATGGTTGTTTCTTTTGGTGTGCACAAAATCAGAGCAATTCTACATCATCCACTTCATATCCAATGATTTAAATACAAGTCGTTGCTATTCATAAAATACCTGTTATCCTCTGCTCCTCATTACTTGGAGCAATACCAGCTTACAAAAATCCTCTCTCTTTACGTTTTTTCTTCTTTTAAAGTCAGCTTGTCGACATGCAAATTTACTACTAGTAAAATGAATGATTATCACTTATGCAGAAAAAATTATGTGCAAGTTATTACTTCAGAATAGTGCATACCTTATGACCGTCACGTTATCAAGTTTTATATACGCGACTAGACCATTTCTGATCAATACATAATAATATAACTTTAAGAGTTTATAAAATCCACGCAATACATCTTTAAAAAATCTTTCTCTCTCCTATCCATATTTTGTTTTACACATATTGTGTAGCAATGCTCTTTTGCGCGCAACATCACAAATCAGAGTGATGTATGATCACCAGGACTTTACCACACAACGACTACCAATTACGAATAGGAATAGAAATGATGTGATAGGATGTGTAGCCAAAGTCAACCAGTTGGCCAATAACAGGAGGAGCGGAGAGAAGTAAAGCTAGTAAGAAGAAACTGCTTTTTCTCCACTTGTGAACCACTACGCAACGGTGGATATATGGCAAGAGAAGAGCAGCTTTTTTCGCCAATGCTCAGCATCTTTCAAGACACACGAGATTACTCGACGAGACGAGAAAATCAAGTCTTTTTACGTAGCCAACTCACTTGACGAACTTTGGAAAGATTGCTGAGTGATAATAAATGCACACGTTTTTTATATTCTCCAAATGAAAGTGGCTGCTTGGCTTATAGACCTAATTTCTTGTGGATATGGATGGAAGACTTTTTTTACCTCCGTTCATATTTATTTTCTAGGAGAATTGTACAGAGTTGGGAGAACTCTCGAGTGAAATTCCATTTGCTCATTTTTTCTCATTTATCCCTCCACCCAAGAAGACTTGTAATACACCCAAAAGATTTAATATGGAAGTGAAGCTGCTCCCGTGGTGGTGAAAAAAAAAACTTGAGGGAATATGCCAGAGCAATCCATTCCGAGTGTCGAAGAGCCTTGCCAAGGGAAGGGTGATAACTCCTCAAAGGCCGAATTTTATCGGCAGGGGAATTGCACTAGCAAAATTTATTTCTTTCGCGCTGTCAGCCACTAGTCGACTTCGTAAATTTCCCCACGGTTATTTATTCCTCAGTAATTGCAATCTTCTCTCTCTCTCTCCTTAGTCGACACATAGTGGAAAATACAATGTAGTTTTCATTTAGCATCACCATAAGTCCATCCTAGACAAGACCAAGCACGCAATGTGGACCATAAGTCATCTCGGTAAAATACTCTACGAGAATGAGAAACAGTGATAGGAAGAAAATGAAAGGATTGATAGTCTCTAATCTCGAGATTGTAAGTGAGTATGTGCTACACCATGATTAATCCTACTTGAAAAGCGGTTTGTACGAGAATTTCCCTTACGCTGTTTAATCCATAAGCGGCTTTAGCGAAATGAAACTACGTTATTATTCACTGGACGAAACATTGTTCCTTTGAGGGTAAAGGCTGCAAGCGAGATTTGCGACGCATGACAAACATGCTGATTACCTAAGAGATTTTCTTAACAACCTATCGGAAGTCTGACTGTGAGAAGACGAATGGGAAGTGTGCGCTACCACTTTTCAAATCAAAATCTGCCCATTATCCCGTCAAGGAAGGGGTATCGACGAGATATGAATTTAGATTGTTATAAAATAAAGCACAGTTATAGACTTTTCATCAAAAGCACATAGTCCTCATTTGCATTTACGTGTGTGTGAGCTCATACTCCTCATTTCCTCCAGACATGAACCAAGGCTAAATCTAACTACTATGCTCACACAAGCATCCCACCTGTACTATATTTATTCCACCTAATAATTACAAAAATAATTTTACATGTAGAATCAAATTTTTCCTTCTTCCCTATCGCCTCAAGAAATGTAGAGTATTTTTTGCTTCCTCTCAAATTACACGATACACTTTACAACGTTATTATTTCAAGTAGGAATGACTACTTTGAAATCACACATACACACACTCACTCATAGATAATCCAATGCATTTATCAGTTATCAGTCAAACCACTTTTTTCTTTACTGTGAAAGGTAGTCGAACGACACCGGCCAGGTTTTGTTTCCATCAAACATTTCCATCTTTACTTGGCTCTACAATTTAATTACCTATGAATGCCTGTTATATAGCTATATGTCTATAAGCAATCATAATGATCTATCTCTGTACACCAGAGAGAGATTGAGGGAGCAACTTTTTTCAAAAGGAAATACATCGATCTAATCATAGATATGCAAAAGTTAAGAATAAATACAACGTGTGAATTGGAAACATGCAAGTTTTCCTTTCAAACAGTAATTAATAGTGCATATGTGTATCCCTACTTTATTAAAGTTGTATTATTCGCTAAGGAGAAAAATATAAACAGCAAAGGAATATATATGCATTCATAACAGCAGCTGGTAACTTGCTCCCGTAAAGAAATGATATGTTTTCTCTTGTGGCACAAAGTGAGATCTACCATTTTCTACAAAAAAGGACTCCCAACCAGTATTATTTCATTAGAGAGTGCCTTTTACGTTTCAACTCTGCATACTCTCTCAAAGGTAGTGGCATGCATGTCCGTGCCCATGTAATAGTTACACTTGCCATGTATGCATAAAAGGACCAAGTCATTAACTTACGACAGTGCATATCTCATCAGATCTTTATTTCTTCTCTGAGAAGAGAACCAAGGCAAGGCCAACTAATCCAAGTAGCAAAGAAGCCCAGGGAAAAGTGACTCGTTTCACTATTCCAGTTTGAAACGGCGAGCAAAAAAGGTTTTTTTTGTGAAAGGGGTGGGATCCACTTCCATGCTTGTTCACCGTTTCGCTTCTCCTCTTCTACATGACACTGTCATCTCGTCTTTTTGGCTTGCTCCTTTGAAATCAAGATGGGATCTTGCTCTAAAACTCTCGAATGGAGTTGTAGCAAAGAGAAGGAAAAAAACAGGGGTTTTGTTCAGCCCCAACTCTCATTTTTTGGTGGGGCTGCATTGGTCCTCATTTAGGGAATGCTCACCTTACACGGATTGTACAAGATACTAATTATACAAAATATCCAGAGAGAATATGTCTGTATGAAAGAGTGTGATCTGAGATGGTTCCACTTTTTCCTAAACAATCAGCCGAGTCTCATATATAAATCGTGTTTTTTAAAAAAGAAGCCTTTTCTCTCAAGTGATACGGGTTATTCATCAGTTAACACAAAAGTTCTTTCTTTTCAAGAGCAAAAGGCGAAGGAGAAAAAAAACGAGATACATGCTTTACAACTTTTAAAAGTCGAAAAGTGTATTCAAATCTTGTATCTTTTTCCAATCCAGAGTTGAATCACTCATACAAGGTATACAGCTAAGAGAGCTAGATCGTGTGCTTTGTCAAAATAATGAGGACTATTTTTTTCTCTTGAGGAAATTCATGCTTGTTCCTCAATTGTTCTTGGTCGTTAATGTTCCTGATCTGGACCATAATTTGAAAGATGATAGGAGCTTGTCGAGCTAATAAATCTTGTAGGAACATTAGACACAAGAGTGGAGTAACGTGTTCCAAAGTCAACAGAAGCTGGTTAACAAAAAAATCAGATTGTGTTTACCAATGAGTTTACATACTAGTACAATCCCATGCATTGATATTATGCAAAGGGGAAAGAATTTTTCCAGCTTGGAATCTGTGAAAGGTACGCTGAGCAAGGATGTGAGAGTCATTCATTAAGAAAGAAAATACTGGAGGAAAAATCTCTTTCTAAAAAGTATTAAATCTGGAGTTGTTGATGGCAGAAGGGAATGAGTACAAAGAATCATTTTCTTTCCGTCATCCATTGCCTACAAGGCAAATACGTTATGAGGCTAATGTAATCTAGGTTTTGTGTGTACTTTTCTGCTTGGATTACCAAGAATGATAACAAGTTGATGAAAATCTCCTTTTTTGGATGTTTTTAAGGTATTGCAGTGTTTGTAAAGAAAAAATGAGATCAGTTGCACTCAACGGGAAGAAATGATTAATTGGGGAGATTATAAAATTGAAGTTTGTGAACCTGGAGTGATTCGCGTAAAAGTGAGGTTGCTCTATCAATTATACATTTTTGCAAAATTAAATCTATTTAATCTTGATATAAATTAGTAGTGGTTCGTTCAGCTAATTACTACGCGGCAAAATTTTACCATGCAATTTACTGTTGCATACAGATATTATCAAAGCATACAATTTCAGGTTATAACGATAGGCGCTATGCTTGCCGCGGCGATGACATCCTTTTCGATTTGACTCTACAATTTGGCAAACAAGAGCAAGGTTGTCGACTACGCAAGGGTTTGTCAAACTCATACCAAAAGTGGTAAAAAAGAAATATTTACGCGTCCAAAACAACATTAATATTATGCCTCATATAGCCTACTACAATTAATTTTCCTCTCATTCTCCTATCCGGTCATCTCTGCTAAACTGGCATAGTTAATGGGAGTGCTCTCACTAACATAATTAGTGCATCTTTAAAAAAAAACTTGTTAGGTCACGTTGAAATGCACCTTTACCACGTAATACGCAAAAGGCCCGTTTAAATGCACAATTAACGCAGTAATGATAATCCGTAACACTTAAGCCAGTCATACAGCTAACAAACTACATTACCATTTATTCATGCATTCAAACACACACACACCACAGCCAACTTTTACATATATATGAATGGATGGCAACAGTTCATAGTTCAGTTTTTCTCCACTGTGCCACATTCACTTTAGCTAACTACACATAGGATATAAAGGAAAATGCATTAAAGCATCTTATGTCCCGCTTGCATATTGTTAATAAATGCACACCTATATATCATTATGCTTAAAGGATATGTCTCCCACTTCACGCACATATATACATAGCCACACACTGAACGGGGCACATTTCACCCAATAATCATAACCATAATAATAATCATCATATTATATAAAAGTTAACATGTGTTAAAGACTTGTTGAAGAGGAATCAAGATACTTACCCATCTACCTAAAGAGAATGGCAAAAGAATAGAGAAAAAAGGAACATTGTTTTCTCCCTCTTGTTCTCCTCCTCTCGCCAACTACTCATCACTTTTTGATGAAGAATATATTTAAAAAAAACTTCGTTTCAATCTTACAAAAAGCTTGCTCTCACTTGTGTTTCTCGTGAAATAATTTTTCTCTCCCTCACCTGCCTATATAGCTTGGCAATTCATGAAGATTTTTTCCCCACTTTGCTCCTCTCTTCTGCTCTAAAGCGACTTGGTTATCGATACTAAAAGTTCGCCAAAAAATCCGTAATAGATTGCCAGCCAAGTTGTACAGCCGGCCGGCTAGTTGCCAACATGAAAATGTTGGGATTCCTCATCTATTCAAGTTTTGAGAGGGGAGCGAAAGGAGTAAAAGCCAATTGATATGCTGCCCAATTTCATATAATTTTTCTTCTTCAACCCTTTCTTATTACACACATCTTGTTTCAACTGAGTTGCCTGGGATGATGATCATCATGATAATGATATGTTGATGATGATAAGTGTCCAACTTTTATGGTGTAGTCGTGTTTAACCATTTACTCCACTATTTAGCATACACGACGTACTCGAGGAGTTGGGTTGGAGAGGAATTTTTGTGTTTTTATTAATTAAGGGAAGCATCGAAGATATAAGAGACTTGCTTTTTATGGCAGGTGATGGGATGATGTGAAACAAGTATAACGTCTGATTGGCAATTTTCTCTCCTTCAAAACCATTCAATGATCATTATTAAAGGTTCAAGATGGTGCAAGTAATGAGGCATTCCAATGAGAATAAATATTAGATTGAATTGTTGATTATTTTTCCTCCATGTCAGCATCAGAACAGAATATGTTTGATAGTTAAATCAATGTATATAGATGTGTGAGTGAATTGCGTGTCTTTTATTTTTAAAAATGCGTTATCTTCATTTCATTACGGACATTTTTTTCTTTCCTTCTTGATTTTATGCAATGTTTTGATTCAGACATGATCCTAGCCAGCAAGACTTATAAGGAGGGAGGTTGGAGTTGATTTTATTTTTCTGGTAGCAGAAAAGAAACGATATGCTTATGATGAGAGGAGGTCCTCCTACTTTTTATGCCCTATTTTCATAGCCAATGATCATCAACATAATCATAACAATAGTCATCTTTGCTAAGTGGCAACAGGCAATAAAACAATGCGTAAGAAACTTGTGCACTTTCACTGTGTACACAAAACTCAAAACTCGTCTTCTCAACTCACCTCATGTAAGAGTATAGGGAAAGGTTGGAACAGAGAAAATACTGCTTTGATGAGGCTAAAGCATGGGAGCTGAAAGGAGATTGATTAGGATGCATAAGAAATATTT